>JADDOH010012566.1:0-40849 GCA_016648135.1 Agrypnia vestita | reverse complement strand
AAAAAAGTATATATGCAAAAGTGTGAAGTAGCAGGTTTATACATAATTAAAATACAACAAACGATTAAATGTAAAAGAAAAATAAAGGGTATAGATGTAAAAAAGTATATATACATAATTTAAACATAATGAGGTTAGACATTTATGTAAAAAAAGGTATATATGCAAAAAGGTGTAAAGTAGTGATCTCAGAAATTTTTACTCACCGATAATATAGCAATATTAAATTTGAATAGCCAGCTATATATATAAAAAATTTAAGACATTATATAAAAATTTAATATTTTGAAAAGAAATGATCATATAATGATTTTTTAAATTTTGAGAGAGATAGATTTAAAATGTCGACATATGTAGGTAGTTCATTGCCAAGTTTGTGCATTGATAACAAAATTATATTATTCTTAATATAATGTAATGAATATGGTTGCATGATTGACATCTTCGTCGACAGTCTGGAGAAAGTAAAGTTTACACTTAAAGAGGCAATACTGCTTCGTTACTGACTTCAGCTGTTAATATGTAATGGGGGGTAATATATATTTTTCGTACACATTGCCGCTTTGTACTTTATATTTTTAATTTCTGTACTCATGTTTTGGTGCTATTCCGGTACTTTTAATAATTTGCTACTTGTAATTTATATTGTTTAATGTATGTTCTTTTAATTTTATGATATATTTTTTCATGTAAAAGCCTATACGCATTGCTGCTCGTTACCTACTCTACATTTTTAATTTTTATACTCATGATTTGGTGCTATTCCTGAAACTTTTAATGTATGTGCTTTTGAAATTTATTTTATACTCTTTATGTAAAAGCCTAATGGGCGTAAACAAATAAATAAAAAAAAATAAATAAATAATTTTATTATCATCTCGAATATTTGATATCCACTCTCCGGCAAATTTTAATATAGTTTAAATCATTTTAATATAATTTATCATTTTAATATAGTTTAGGAATAACGGGATTCTGTAATTTCTACAAGTATAAACAACCCCAATCTTACCAAATCCATTTTATGTAGTGAAAGACGCGGGACTTATATTCTTCCTAAAATGTAAAATGAACCCGGTCTAGATGAAACATCCTTATTTAGTTTCAGGACAACGAGGTTTACGCGTTCCACGAGGAATATGATATAACCCGATCTAAACGAAGGTAATTTTATATAATTTTAGGACAACGGAACTTACAAATTTCATAAGGTATATCGTGAAGCCAATCTAGGCGGAGACACTACGTATATTTTAAACAGAGTAAGAGTTTAAATTTTATCATCAGGCCTAATAAACCGCAAGAATGTCCTAGGCATAGTAAACAAAATAGCGGTCAAAGCTGTAGTGTTTCTATGTTCACACGTTTTAGCTCAAAACGAATACTATAATTTTCACATTTATAATACAAGACGCGAATTTCTAAACGAATCATTTTAAAATAGTTCTGATTGAAATCTACATGTTTCATATTTATTAAATGAAGGCGCGAATTCTAAACGAAACACTAACATTGCTCAAAAACGGGACCCTATATTTATATATGCTTAAAATGAAACGCGAATTCCTGAACGATAGCATTTTATATAACTAAATGTAACGAAATTTTATATAGTTTATAAATAAGAAGACCCGGCCCCAGGCGGTTTTTATATATTTTCAATATAACGAGGCCCTATAACATCTTTATAAGTATAATACAACCCCGGTCTATCGAAACAATGTACTAGAAGTTTTTATATGTTTGCATACATGATATACGTTTTTTTTTTCATACGCGTTTTTATACGCGAGATTTACGGTTTCGTATAATACAAAGTATCCCAAATTATACAACCGCGAAGTTTACATCACTCCTAAAGTATAACCAGAACTAATTGAAACATTTTTTCATAGTTTAAGTCCGCGAGGCAAATATCTTTCATAAAATATAAAATACCCGAATCAAATTAAACATATTTTTACCTTATAGGCTTTCCCCAACGCGCGTAATAATCCCGGCCACATGAAACGTTTTTATATGTTTTAATAACGCGGGACCTATGTTTTCCTATATAATATAAGATAACCCGGGCCGAACGGAAGCAATTTTATATACTTTATAAAATAGTGAAACTTGTACTTCTGTAAAACCGTAAATAAACCCCGACCCCCACGAGATTATTATATATAATTTTTTAGAATAATGAAATTTCATACATCTGTAAAATTGTAAATAAGTCCCGACTCTCACGAAATTACTCTATATAATTTTAGACGAAATGGAAATCTAGATTATTATGGGCTGAACCTGATACCCCGCGAGATCAGCTATATATTTTTCACTAGACGTATTTTTAATCCCGGAATTTATGCGCTATAATTTTAACGGACTCTTACTATTAAACATAAACAAAAAAATATTAAAATAAACTAAATATTCTTTCGATAACTAAAATAAACCCGGTCTAATCGAAACATTTCATATAACGAAATATTATATGCCTTACAACTGTAAAATTTAAAATGTGACCAAGTTAAATTAATTAAATTTTAGCAAAAATAGGTAATTTTATAAGACTTATTTAAAATCGAATCTGTTAGTAACAACCCTTTTATCTTTTAACAATTTCCCGCGTGTTTAGCATAAAATAGGTATCTTTATAACGCACAGCTAGTTTCCAGAGATCCGCCAATACTATACTTAGTAAAACGAGAATTTAACTAAATTTGAACTCTACCGTTTCCTGAAATTCTGCGAATATTATTCTGTGAACCTAGTAAGACGGCAAAAATAATTAACTTTATAGAACATAGTGATTTCCGAAGTTCCGACATGCCAGATTAATTACCTTTATAAAATAAAATCAATCCCGTACTCTGAGTTAAAACCCTTTTAACAGGACCTCGCGTATTTAGCATAAGATAGGTATTTTTACAAGATTTATTAACAATTCCCCGCGTGTTTAGCATAAAATAGGTATCTTTATAACGCACAGCTAGTTTCCGGAGATCTGCAAATATCAGTTCTATATATGCCGGACTAATCAACTTAATAGAGCGCAGTAATTTCCGAAGTTCTAATATGCCAAATTAATTACCCTTTATAAAATAAAGTCAAACCCGTACCCCCCTTTTCTTTTAACGTGAGCAATGTCGAAGAGTATATTTACCCGTATATCACTTTCACTTGAAGTTAAACTATAATTTTCACCCACTGAGACACTCTAAGTCGACGGTAATTATCACTCACGGTAATTATCACTCAAAAACAACCGACGCAGATTTTGCGCTCTCGTAGACCGTCACCAACTGCCTGATTTCTGCTGTGTCTTGACATTTTAAACCCCCCCTAGCAGCCAAAGGTCCTAAGTCGTGTGTTTCCAGGATTTTCAATATCCTACTTTCCTTGAAACCTAAATCTTTGTTCCTAAGGTTCAATTTGGCAAAAAAAAAAACCATATCTCCACTCGGATATGTCAGTTGATCCCACCTCCTGTTGCCGTCTCTATCTCCATCCCTGTGCCCGTTTGGGACGGACTTGGTGGCTTCAGACGGTTTGAACTCGCTTCACAAGCGCGATAATTAATTTTTAATATTTAATTTCTAAGTTCAGTCCATATTGTCGTTTGATCAACCGTAACTACAATCTATCGGGTACTCCCCTAATCATAGTTGATGTTTCTTCATTATCTACCATTATTATGCCCCGTTCCCTCGTATTTCCACTCGTCTTTATAGGAAATTTAACGTTTCTTGGCCGCTATATCATGGGATCAATTTCCATATATTCACCACGTGCACACTGCATACCTAGATATAACAATCATCCAAAGGTACTATACCTAATTTTAAATTAATTTTGGGCGATCTTTTCTCGTGGATCACCCAATGAATCCTGTCTTATGCCCGCGGCACCCCGCGCACAGGGACGTATTAGGTCCTTCCGTTGCGGAATTTAAACATAATTTGTAACCATTTATTATTATTTTTATTGGCAGTAAGATTGATCCACAAAGTAACTATGTTACATAGACAGTGAATATTCTCGAACAATATAATACTGGAAGAGTACTATTCGCTATAACACAATAAACTATTAATGTAAGTTAAATTAAATTTTTAAATTCAGTGGAAGATTTTTTTGGATCGTTTTGCTTTTAATTTTTTTCCCAAAACAAAATAAATAAATAAATAAATAAACACACAGATACACACTCACACCACCCACTATTGGACATGTTTTTATTATTCTTTTATCGATTGTATGTATGTGTTTTCGCGTAATTGGCCCAAAACTCTGTGCATCAATTATTGTCTTTTCTTCAATGATTGATTAATTATATGGCTGTAAGAAACCCAATAAATGAAAACAAATAAAACAAATAAGTAAATAAACCTCCAGTGCCGCAGGCAAGGCGTCGGATTAATTCAGTGATCATTCATTGCCAAGGCACTGGACGCCTCCGCTGATAACTATATACCGCTCACCATGTTCTTAGAGGTGTGTTGAAAGATTGCTAGTATCTGTCGAATCGGTCTCAAGTAGTTGTCTGTAGTTGTACGTTTATCATTATTACATGCTCTTGCTATATCCGTTCCACTTCACATTATTGTCCCTCCCGTCTTCGAATTTCTATCACACTATGTTCTCCTATGTTTTTGGTACTTATATGCTTGCTTTTTACTTGCATTTACTCCTATATATATTTGTTTCATTTATCCATCCATCTATAAGATCCCCATACGCTTTATCCTTTTATTTCATGTGTATATGGGCCGCAAATTTATATTATTTTATTTACAATATTCTTATCTAGATTGTTGCGCGGTATGATTGATAATCCTCAAATTATGCAGAGCATTGGTTTGTATGCTCCTGATAAGTACACTAGACATCGTCAGCATAGATTGTTTCACATTCCAATATACAGGACCAACCTGCCGATGGTTATGACTGTTGGAAGAGCCACAGCTATGCTGAACAAAATTGCTTTGGGTATTGATATATTCCATGTGTCTGAGGGGGTTTTCCGAAGCGGGATTCTCCTACACCTTTGACCAGATTTATGTTATTTTTAATTTATTAAATATTTTCATGTTTGATATATACTTCTAATATGTATGCCTTAAACATTTTGTTTGTCATGTACATATTATCATGAAATAAATTGAATTGAATTGAATTGAATTGAATACACTTGTTCCAATTATGTTTTGTGGTTATTACTAGCAAACCCGGCGAAATCTGAGCTAGAATAGCAAATCGTATACACGTTACCCGTCCTGTTGAAACTACGCTAACGTAGGGCAGGTTTGTAGTGATTACATAGTTAATATATTGTTTCTATATTCGAGTATATTATTTTCTTGTCGTGCCATTAATATGCTTACACGTTATCGTTATCTCTTTCCTAACCGTATATACCGTCATTGCACAATTACCTATCTGTTGTTAAAGCCTGAAGAGCGTTAGTCTACAGATAAATATAATAGAATTATAGTTAACTTTTCTACCCGCCTACGTTATACGACTCCCGCGAAACGAAAATGAATCATTATTCGCTCCTCGATAGAGCGTCAGTCTACAGATAAATATAATGGAATTATAGTTAACTTTCCTATCTGCCTACGTTATCCGATTCCCGCGAAACGAAAATAAATCATTATCCGCTCAGTTAAGGTCACCCCTCTGGTACAACGTATACGTTTAATCCGTGCTCCACGGCCAATTCCTATAAAAAAAATTATGGGGCGTTTTCCTCTCGCGATCCCCCGATTAGGACCTGCCTTCCTTGCCTTTGCTCATATCCTGCTATCTCTCTTGCGCGGCAATCCACTTAAGATCACGATTAATGACATTTAAGCGGTTTCAAAACCACAGCAAAAAAGGCCATAATTCTGAAACCTCGTGGAACTGTCAATATCATCGTCACCTTAGAGTAGACGTTAATCGGTTTTTTAATGGCTTAAACTGCAATAACCGCGACCTAAATCTCTGAAAACCATGTTCAGCATTTTTTAATGGGAAGCACATGTGGACCGCTCGGACCGCATCGATCGTCAACCATTTGTACCAAACACGGCTTTACCACAAGATCAATATGATTTATAAAAATTGAATAGTAACTGCCCGTAACCTATATCCGATCAATCGCTACTAACTCCCTCCCAATATCATCATCCCCAAATTTTTGTAGCCCCAATTCTCCGGCCAGTTTAGCTCAATTTTTCCCCGCGTAGCATTTAAATCATCTTAGAGTTCAAAATAAAAATAATAAAATAAAAAAAAAAATCTATAGAAACAGGTGATTCATCACAATATTAATGTCCTCTATAAAACTGTTGTACATCACTTTGTTCTATTGTCAATAATTTCCGCAGCGTACGCGATATAATTTTTTTTTTGGTATTTTTTTCACACGTTGGGTTACATTATCGAAGTTTTCATACGGATCCCTAACATTTTGGAAAATATTCTATAGCCTATGTTCATCGAGGATAATGCAGGATTCTGAATGTGAAAGAACTTTTCACATCTGTCCAGTAGTTTCGGAGCCTATCCAATGCAAACAAACAATCAAATATTTCCTCTTTATAATGTTAGTATAGATGAACCCTCGTTTCTCTACATTTTAAGGTAATAAGCAATTGCGTTTATTTTCTTGAACTTCAGCGGCTTCAGAAAATAATCTTTCGTTATATACGCTACTACGAGTTGTAGATTTATTTCTGTAAAACTTTATCAAATTTGGGTACTATTTTTAATTAGCTGACCACCGCAAAATGAAAGCTTGTAAATAAAGTACATTTCCAAAAACTCGCGACATTTTCGAGAATGTTTTTAAATTGTTTCATTCAAATTTAATTTAAAAATCTATTCCCATGCCAACCCATACCATTTTTCGTTTAAGCTTGATTTATTTCGAAAAAACAAAAATAGAAATATATTTTCGGATCAAACGTTCGCTGGCAAACCAATAAATGCCAGCTTCACAATGTACTAGAGCCATAAAGATCTAAGAACGTAATTGAACGTGAAGGCGTTCACTTCGAGGAAATCCATTTTAAATTATTATGAATGAAAAACACTATTTTATTGTTTCCAATACTTTTATTTGATATCACGACACGTTTCAGAAACATCCCTTTCCTTCTTTGGTGAGCGTAGACTGAAGCGTGTAGGATTGTACGCTTGGTGTATGGGTTACGGGTTTAGTGGAAGCAGTTAGGGCATCTTAGAAGTGGGAGAGAGGGAGCATTGTGAGAAGGAGTAAAGTGTGGGATTGTATTTGATTATTGATAACTGTATTTTGTGTTTTTAATTTTTTATAAATTTCAAGGTAAATTTCGATTTCTACATATTGTAACAAGATGATGAACCTACTGAATACTGACAATAATTCAACGGCGTCACCCAACGCAGGGTCCGTGACCGGATTCTCTCTAAGATTCCATAACATTCCACTTCGCATTAAAACACTACTTTGGAATCGCCTAGCACGCTCTACAAGCCTCTCGTAATCTCCAGAACAAATCCTCATCGCTAGGTGATTGATTCATTCGTGACGATAACAAGTGCGACATATCAGCGTTAGAGCCAGTGTGATCAGTGATTTCGTGACGGTGATATTACGCGATACTAGTAGCAGAGCGAGCACAGTTTGACCAGACCTGTGATATCAGCGATAAGGGGGAATACCTACCTACGAAGCGCGAAAAAGGGCAAATTTGTAATTTTTTAAAAGAAAACTTATATGAATTATGGTATTGGTATCATTTCTATATACATGGTACATACTTTTATGAATATGCATAATTTTTTAAATTAAAAAATATTCATTATTGGCGGAAAAATTTTGGATTCTGTCGACTGCCGAAAAAAAAGGTCCCCATCTGTAATGATCAGAATAAAAAGAAACAAAAAATTATCAAAATTTACACTATAATTTAGTCTTTGCTGAGGTATTTTTTGAAAATATCGATTTTTGACAAAATGGTGGGCGTTTGAATTTAAAATAGAAATAGCGTTTTTAGGGGAAAATTCGGGTTTATTTAATTGATAAAAAAACTAAGTCACTTAAAAAAAATCCTATGACAAAGACTAGATAATTATGTATAGAATAATCACTAAAAATTTCAAGTTAATTGTTTCAGTGGTTGCCTAGATATTTTGGTCTCCGATTTTCAAAACATGGTTTCGAGTAAAAACGTGTTTGAAAATTGAGTATTGAGTAAATCGCGAAATTTTTCAACTTACATAAAATCATCGATACCAGGTCCATAATATAAGTCTCCACCTTGCTTTGGATTCCCATATCCTCGAACACTTTTCACAAACATAATTAAAATATGTCTAACGTTTTTATTACGGAAGAACCCGACTTGCAGGTATCTGCATGTAGCGGACGCCGTGTGGCGCGGCGCGTAATCAACAAAGGGATGCCACTATTATCACTTTGTTATTTAAATTTCATCAGACATTCTTAAGTTCTCAAGCATTAAGAAAATTTAAAATCCATTTTTTCTAAAAGGCTTTGTTAGGTATTCCCCCTTGATAAAGGAAGGAATACTGGGACGAGAAGTTTCTACGTGCATTGAACGAAGTACGCATACGTAATCATTGAACGAAGTTAAACAGAACGCGACTAAAGCAATAAGAACAGCGTTAATTAATACGAATTATGGAATAGTACAATAATAAGTGTATGAAGTATTTTTGAGACATTTTTTATTTATTTATTAATTAACGCCCTATAGGGCTTTTACAATAGATAGGTAAAGTGTACGTTAACAGAATATACAGTTTAAAGAAAAAATAATAATAACATGTAAACATAATAATGACATAAAGTGGAAAGAAAATACTTAAAATACAAATAGAAATATATAAAGATAAATATAATATAATCTAGAAAGCAAATATATAAAAAGCAGAAGCATTAGAAAAACCTAATATAATAGAAATTTAAAAACAAAAAAAAGTAATGATATAGAGTTCAAAGATATAGCACAAGCTTTGAAAGTCATAATATAGTAAAAAATATACATACAAATACAAATCAATTATTTAAGTCCAATACGACAAATACTATTAATCTTTCAATACACCTTTTAATATACGTTTGAATAATATACAGTTATTGGCAAAGACGTCCAGTTGCTCGTATCTGTTTGCTAGTCTAGGAAGCCTTTTTTTTTTAAATAGAGATGCGAACACGGGATACGTGCAGTGGGGAATTAAAGAAATAGTTAGTAGCTGCAGTTTCCACGGCAAAACCTGCATTAGTGAATATAAAATTGAAAACAGTACTTACTACAATTTAACTGGTATCCAGTAGCTTTCTTTGGTAATTAATCAAACTACATTTAATTTCCTGTGTTTTAATTTGCCTCCTAAAGCCATTTCTCGAGAGAATATATAGATGCCTTATAGAGATGAAGCTAATTATATGGGAAAGCAGGTACGGAAGCCTTTTTGGGTGTTTCTAGGGCTTATGACCTATCGTGCGCACCCATAAGAATTTTGGAGTGCTTTAGAATAAGTCGGCATCCTAATAATGTTGGTTATTTTTCTTCCATTACAAGAATGTATTGTACCTACGTACATTGTGTATTGTGCTTACCCTAAAGATGACGCTGATACTCGTGTAGATATCATATCATCATTCAAACACTCTACATTACATCCATTTTCTTGAAGATAACACGTAAAATAAATGATTTATTTACAAACATATACTTACATGATCACACTATATTTATAAACTAAAAACATATACATGTTGCTAGAGCAGACTGAAGACACTTGCAATAGGGTAATTTCACATTTTACAGATATCTATGAAAATATATTAAATAGATTCAGAAAAATAAATTATATTTTTTAACTCAGTATGGATGGTGTGGGATAATGTTTTCATTCGTAATTTTTATAATAAAAATCTTACAAAAATACGATTCCGTTAAAACGCAATGTAATTGGTCGTGACGTTGTTTAGCAAGAATTATAGATAAACATACGTGATCTATGGAGTTTATCACTGTAATTTGTTTCGTTTCTATGGTAACTGTTCGTCTTCGCTCTGTTTTTACTGGTGTTTGCATGGTTTGTATATAGATTTTGCCGTGTTGTAACCTATTTTAATAAAATAACTATCTTAGAATACAATTAAAATAATGGAGGGCGGATTCTCACAAGAAAAATCCGATAACATACCGAAAATTGATGCTTTAATTTCTACATTTGGGTACCATATAATATCTACAAAACTTTTTCCCAGACGTTATGGACACGCTATAAAAATATGTGAAATTACCTAAAGAGTAATGAATGTTTTTTTTTTATATTTTATACTCAATATTAAATTAGTGTCCCATTAAAAATGAAAATTAAAAAAATATATATAAAAATTCTCAGAATCGTCAATTGTTTTATTATTATTAAATCTGATAATATTTAATATCGACATCACATGTATGTCAAGTGTTAAGAAAGACTAAAAATGTTCCAATAACACTCTAGAATGTATCGAAACTTATTACCTAAACGTGAATTAAAATACGATCATACTTACTTTTCGAAAATGAAAGCATTCATCTATAAACCATTAACCAAGAACCGATAAGATTGTCAGACAATTATATTGAGTTTGTACAAGAGAACAAACTCCATTCCCTTGCCTGTAATAAAGCACCCAGTAAATAAACGAATTCTATATTAAAATCGTTTAAGGCTTGCGAATCTTGAATCGAGTGAATTCGTACTGAAAAATCTATTTCTTTATATTTTCGGCAACAGATGTCTCCGTATGTTCAGTAGTACTACAGAAGCGGGAAAAGCGTCTAGCGGGAAATATGCAAATGTCTAATTATTTCTGGGAACAATGGCTGAAGAACACAATCGTCTCACAATGGGGAAACGACACAATGTAATATTTCACAGTCGTATAATCGTACTGAACGCCATCTGCCGCATTCGGCTTGTCTAGATTGCATTATTTAATTTTATTGCTTCATTAAATTGATGGTAATTTTCAGCGTGGGCGCTGTCACTCGACGTGAGCTGACGCGCCCGCCATCTGTCGGTGCCGCCATTAAGCTTTTGTGTTTCAAACCAAGATGGCGGCGCTCGGTTGCGTAAATCGCTGCCTTTATGGCTACATCCGAAAATGGATTGGGAATAAAGCAGTATTTAACGAAATATGGAGGTGCCTACGTACATACGATTATGCCTTGAAACAAATGAGGACCCAAACACATTGTTATCAATTCATTGTAGACATCTATTGTTATGAATATGAATATTTTGAATACAAATTAATCTTTGGGTATGTGCTAGATCTGATATTGTTAAATACAATTAAATACTTCCTTATTAAAACAGTTTTACGCCATTTTACAAACCATTATCGCCGTCACTTGAAAGAAATGAGAAAAGTGCCCTTGATATCAGTTTTTCTCAGCAATTTACCATTACGAAGCTAAATTTATTTACCATTTATTCTTCCTATAAGATGGGTTCGACACATTTCAGCATATTTCAATATACTTAGTCTTTCAGCAACACACACTACCTATCCTAAGTTTATTTTATGATAGTAGCTTTACAGAAGGTAGCATAATAATTATCATCATGTAGCTAGACTTCAATCAAAAGAATGTGCGCAAACGCACTTTCTTTGCCGTGCGCAGAAAAGGCGTGGTTAATCAGATCAAATTCAACTTTTAGAATAAAGTTTTGTAGCATGTTACACAAAAGCCCAGTTTACACAGTGTTACGAACGTGAAAATTATTATTATTGTAGTGAAAAAAAATTCCAAGAAACTTTATATTATTACCTAGGTTACTACGGATTATTATTTGATAACGAATTTTATTATTTTCTAGAAACTTCCAAACACATTTTTTCATAATGATCTAATGTTCTAATGTTTAAATTTTTGACGTTTTCAAAGATTTTGAGTTCAGTTCTTCCGAATAAACCGGCATTTTATCATCTTACTAGTTTTGACTTTTAATTAGTGATGCAACGAATTCTACTTTCACGAATACGAATACGAGTATCAAACCTACTATTCGACGAATACGAATAATTCAACAAGGTAATAAATAATACACCACTGTTCTTTTTTTACTAAGAGATTTAATAATTAAAATTTACCGCCGGCAAATATTATTTTTTTCTGAATGAAGCACAACATTTGTAACTTCTCAGGCGTTAGGCGATTTCTTTTATCCGTTTGTACATTCTCAGTGGTCAAGAATAATCTTTCCGAGGCGACAGTAGACGACTTTAATGAAAACTACTTCTGGGTCAGTTTTTTCAGCTTAGGGAAATATATATCTTCACGCCATAAAAGCAATGGATCAGCAGACGATGAGTTATTGGGTTGTTTTAGATATTTTAGAGCTATTCCCCGAACAAAACAAAATAAACTCGTCTCAAAGGGCCGACTTTGTATTAGAACGAGTTCACCAACAAGTCATGTACGCAAATCGATATCTTTATTGTTTATTACAAAAACAAAAACAAATAAAGGTATATTTAAATTTAACTTACCAGATTTCTTATCGCAATGTTTCCAAATATCACTTATTCACGGCTTTTTAGCGCCTCCTTTGTAATTATTTCAAGAACGAAATTATGTTGGCGTTACAACACTTAAATTGTAATATGTATCGATATGAAAGCGTGCGTGTATGTGTGTGTGTGTGTGTGTGTGCAGCTCACGAGGGGAGTACGATAGGTATTGTATATTGTATATCATTGTGTTCTTAGTGTAAAAAAGTGTGATTTAACGCCGGATTATTATTGAGAATTGAGAATTCCGTACCTTACACGCTCAGGAAGTGACAACACAGTTATGCTACAATATTAAATATATAACCTTGGGTTTTATTAATAATCCTTCTAAAAGAATTTTAATCAAATGAAAATCATTTTGCATCAGCTTTAGGCTTTTAAATATTTAAAAGTGGCGATTTTGACACCATTCTACTTTTAAATGTTGGGGAATTCATAATGCGTGTGGGTTCTGGAATCTTTAAGCATTTCATCGAGATTTTGATAATTTTTCCGTTGAAGCCCTGAGGCCTGAACGGATTGATGTAAATGATTTTTTTAATATTGGTATCTAATTTTAAAGGCTTAGTGCGTAAAAATATAATTTTATAAATAGCCTTTCCGGATTCAATTTCTCATTATTTTTTAAATTGGATTGGCTTATAATAATAATCACTGCTAGGGCGCCACGCTTCGGAATCGGAAGAAAACCATTTACATTTACAGCTTCCAAATATTTGATAGATGTAGGCGATCTTGGTAGGAATCGGTGAACGTTACATTGTATAAGATGATCACGTAAACCAGCCATATGATAGTTCTATAAAAACCTCAATTAGGCCAGGCCTATAAACGCATATTAGGCCAGTGTTCACGTACGCAGCTGATATGTGGGTAAGTACTAACTAAGAGGAAAATTTTGAGGCGTATTTTGGAGCGGTTCTAGGAAATTGACTTTGGCGCAGACGTTACAACCATGACCTCTGTTTAAAGAGCTAAACGTCACAAAATTTATAAAACTGGTAAGAGTTCGGTGGCAGCGTCGTGTGTGTGGAAAGAACGTCCGAGCATCAAACATCAAAGTCCCTGCTGAACTCAAGGCCGATAGGGCGAAGGAGCTTAGGAAGGCCAAAATTAAGATGGAGCGACAACGTCCTCAAAGACATCTCTGCCTTGCAGCTTCTGAACTGGAGGGAGCTGGCACTAAACCGAGATGAGTGGAAGAAGACTCTTGAGAAGGCCAAGACCCACCAAGGGTTGTAGAGCCAAGAGTGATGATGATGATAAACACCTCAAAGAATTCCATACCTACTTTCCCATATAAATAACTTTGTCTCTACGAGACATCTATAATTTAGATTAATTAATGATAATATGAATTGGGACAGATAATATAGAGGATATAAAAAAGATTGTTAATATGTCCTGAGGCAGACGTATAATGAGACTAAATATAACATAGACAGAAATTAGATTTTTTGATGTGTAACATCTTTCCTCTCGCTTTCCTGCAATCTGTGGCAGTAATTTCGTGATAAAGGACGGAAAGTCGTAACAGGAAATAAAACGCGCGCAACTTCATTTAACCAATGAGCGCGCGCGAAATACGCGCGATGGAAAAAAATCATCGTTTATAAACAAATCAATGTCCAGCAAGTGCCATCACACCGAAGACGCACTAGTGATTCTGATTCTGATTTTGTATATATGTTGCGAGGTTGGTGTCAAGCGTGTGGATGTTGTAACTTTGATATATGTTGGCTTATATCTTCGAAACTATCCAATAAATACATATTTTTTTACATTAATGTAAACAATAACTACCCTTAATGATTTGCATTCTCAAATTTTATGCAATTTATGTGATTAAAGTTTTCATAAAATATGTATGGTGGCACACTACCGCCATCTATGAAAATAAGTAAAAACATATAATTGATCAAACGATATACGGTACCTACCTAGTGCGGCAAAATTCGATAATAAATAAATTTCAAAAATGCACATACATTTTCCTTACTTGTATTTATTAATTAATAAACATGTAGTTAGTACATATTTTTAAGTGTGAGATGTCAAATGTATGAGATGTCTTTATATGCGACTAATGTAAGGCTCGCTCGTTTTGTTTTACTATTTAGATTTTTTTAATGAAAATAAAAACTATTACTATATAAATAAATATTCATCTGTAGATCCATCATATTCGTAAGATTTTGGTTAATTCTTCACTTTGATGCTACTGTTTGGGATCATGTACAAAATTGTGAAGCAGATTTGGACCCGCATAAAACGTGCTTTACTGTCAAACTTAATTCCATTAGTTTAATACAAAATATAATTCTGTTCCGAGATAAGAGAGGCTCTCCCATTCACGGAGCGCTGACCACAATGTCCCATTATTTCCCAGAATCCCTCGTTTTCGCAATAACTTGGGTTAATTCGCTAGAATTCATCTCCACAACTCTCCCACATCCGATGCGAGATAGAAATGGAGAAGTTAATAAATTTTTCAATTTTTACTCTCTCCATTACTGGGAAGTGCCCTGCATACAAGCAAACAGCTGCGTAATACTAAAGATTCTGGGAAATGAATCTATACTGTAATAATATAATATAAAGAGGTATAGTTTGTAAGTTTGGATGTTTGGATGTAGGAGGTAATCTCCGAAACTACTCGTCCGATTTCAAAAATTCTTTCACCAGTATTTAGAATCGACTTTCAAGGTGGACAACATTATCAGAGATGTGACTTATCTAAGATACAAGTATTTTAAATACAGATACAAAATACGTATTTTCATCTTGTATCTGAAATACTTTTTTGAATATTCATCTTGCATCTTGTATTTAAATATATTCTTTTGGTATCTTAGTATTTTTTAAATACTAAGATTGCTAAGATACTTTTTTGCAATGATGTACCTATAATGAGACCTGATCGAAGAAAAACGAGCGACAAAATGTTTGAAGAACTTAAGTCTCAATTACTTTAAGTCTCAATTAAAACCTTAAAAATGTAAAATTTTGTTTTGTCACATTTACGCGATCGACGCGATTTATTCGTAAATAATTCATGTAAAAAATAAACTTACATTCAATAAAATTCGTTTTCTTACAAAAGGATTTTATCTCTAAAAAGTATTTGGAAGATACGTATTTTGTATCAGGTATTTCAGATACCATTCCAGAAATTTATTTGTATCTGGTATTTGAAATACTTGATTTTAAAATATCTTGCATTTTGCATTCCAGATACTTTGTATAAGGGTATCTTGTACATCTTAAAGCGCCCTTGAGGTGAGTATTCGCGAAAACGGCGCTTTACAAATTATCCAATTATTATTATTATTATTATTATCACTGAACCCTATATATTATCCCGTTAAAATAAAAGGTCTTTTCGTGATGAACTATTTTACAACTAAGTCGACGAAAAAATGGTCGAGCGATGCGTTTTTTAAGAACGCTGTCTTAACGGTTAGAGATATTTAAATACTTTCTATAGAGAAGTTGTGGAACTCAAAAAGTTCTATAAAAAGTCCGCAAATACATATATTTATACGTTAAGGTTAACACACAAATTTATAAAATATGACTAGAAGTTACTAAAAATGTAAGCGTGCGAAAGCCACAATATAATAAAATATTTACATAACAGTTAGTTATCTCACTCAACCAACAATCAAAACAAATACAAATCAATTATTTAAGTCCAATTTGACAAATACTAGTAATCTTTCAATACACCTTTTAAAATACGTTTGAACATTATAAAGTCATTGGCGAAGACGTCAAGTTGCTCATATCTGTTTGCTAGTCTAGGAAGCCTCATGTTTCAAGGTTGTTATTTCTTGTTGCAGATTCCGCGAAGAGTACCACGGCCACAAGCACAGGGAGTACCTCCGAGCTCCGTGGGGAAATTCGCAGGACGGCTACATGGCAGATGATCCCACCTACTACCACACTGCTAGAGACAGGTAGGTCGTGTTTATTGAAGTTATTATTCATTTTGGCGCAATAAGGGTACGCGCGCACTAGCATAATGTCGCAGCGGCATAAAGTCGCACCGCACCGCAGCGGCATAATGTCGCACCGCAGTGTTGTAACAAAGAGTTTTGAATCCTAGTGCGCGCACTTAACGGCAAAAAAACGCTTCTTTTTGGCGCTGCGGTCAGCGCCAAAAAACGCATCTTTTTCGGCGCGCACTACGCGCTGTTTCGCTGTACCATATAATATTTTATGTGAAAGAACAATGGCTACAAGCAATAATTCTGCTGATCTGGATGAAGATTTTAATATTGAAATGCTAATTACGAAAGTTGAGAGAAGACCACCATTGTGTGATACTACTTCAAAAGAATATAGTGATAGAAACATTAAACATTTCTGAATGGAGTAATTTTATACGTGATAGAAGGTCCAACTAGTTTTAAAAGTTCATAAAAACATTTTTTATTCATTCGATAATATTGGAAGAAGTTTTCGGGGTAATAGTTAAGTTCACCAAATATTTTTAAGGACTGCCCGTTGTTCAAATGATCAGCGGCATTATACCGTAGTGCGCGCGCCTTCTGTTTTCGCCGCGCGTCAAAATGTCAAAACGCTAGTGCGCGCGTACCCTAAATTTAATGTTACTGAAGTTAGCACATGTATGGGAATGCGAGACCACGAAAAGCGCGCGCATCCATTAAAATGTCAAAACTTCATTCACTTGAAATCAGTGTTCCAGTAATATAAATAATGCATTGTCGACCATCTTGAATCGAGTACCAATCATAAAGATGCTCAATTCAAAATCTGACGAATGATTGGTTATTGAATTGAAAATTATAAATGTTTATTGTATTACGATTTGAGGTGTGTAATTGAAACGCCAAAAAGGGGCTTCTCGTACAGATTTATGTATTTCATATTATTGTCGATGTTTTTTAAGAAAGTTTTTGTTTGTCACCACGCAAAAAACCACTAAAACTATATTTAAGAAATTATTTATTCCAAAAATGATGTTATTGTGCGAAAATCCATGCGGCTGTCAAAGATATAATAAAATTTCGAAACTTTTGAATACGGAACCATTTTAGACCAAAAATCGAAATGAAATTGGGTTTGACGTTTTTCGAAAATGAACGAGTTTTTGTTTGCCCCAATTATTTTAAATATTTGAGGTTACATTTCTATACGTATGAGTTTTGATTACGTTTTAGAGCTTTCTGATTGACTGAATTTATTAATTTCAAACCCGCCAAACTTTAAACGACAACATTGACGGCATTACAAAGTTATACAATAACTGTCAAGATACCGAAATAACAATATTGCTTATTTCAGAAAACGACCGAATATATCCCAATTATAATAGTTTCGTTGTATGTCTGTCCGTCCGTCCGCCCGCACAACTTTTTTATAGTAAGAATGTTCTTAGTTTTTCACGGCCACTCAGAATCTTCTGGTTTGTTTCTTCTGGGGTATTATGCCGTGTTATTACGACCTTTCTGGCCGACGTTTCGGATCCCATTGCTGGATCCATCATCAGCCCTGATGATGGACCCTGCAATGGAATCCGAAACGTCCGCCAGAAAGATCGTAATAACACGGCATAATACCCCAGAAGAAACAAATCAGACGATTTTTAATAGTAATTCTTTTTCGAATTTTTTTTTTTTTTTTTAAATTTTTTAGAAAAAAAAAATTCGAAAAAATTCCATTTCCTAAAAGTTTTTCTCCCAAAAATTATACAAAAAAAATTCCCCGAAATTTTTTTTACGCAATTTTTTTAAAATATAATAAATGCATACTTTTTCCTTAGGAACCGACACCCAAAAGTACCGTCATTTTAAATGGGTTACAACTAGTAATACAATATTTTCAATTTGGTCAAAGAGCATTTGCAATTATTTTTTGTTTGTTACTGAATACTTTAGTTCGCTGGGTAATCCAATGTATCGTTAATTAATTTCAAGAAAAAAGGATCTGGTTGTAATTTTTTTACGTTATATCGTTAGAGATAACGTCATCGGTTTTGGATTCAGGTGAATACTTCGCATCCCTACGCCTACGGGCGAACCTTAAGATATATATTATTACATAAAAATAATACGATAAACATCTTACGCAGACTTATCCAGAAAGGTCAAACCCTTATGGACATAATAGGATAGGATCAAACGACTTATATCATTTGCTCCGACTTTTAATGGATTTATAAAAATAAAACTAAGTAGTTTTGCCCACGTAAATAGTATTTATTCATCAAATGCCAAAGATGTGCAGACGGAATAGATTTCCATTCGACTTGTTTCTTCATCATTAAAGGCTTCAAGGATCAAATCAATGTTTAACAAACTAAATATAATGATTAATTAAGATAAATAAAGTCGAAACTATTTATATGGGAAACATATTAGTTGTTTGTATCCTTATCTATGATTTGCGTAATGTTATTCATAAATAGTGCGTTTCCAATGTCAAAATATTGTTGATAATTAAATTTTCACACGAAGCAAACACATTGTGGTGAGACATAATATTTTTAAATAAAATAACTATTTGTATAACACCACTTTATTGAGTTTATACCTACTAGTGTCAACTCTAAACAATAACAGAATTACAAGCAATCAAGATAGCATTAAGGGAAGAAAGAGACAGAACGTCAACTGTGGTGGGGCTTGGGTGAAAGAGAGCGGATATGGGTGGGTACGGTTAATGGAAAGGGGAATATATCTAGAATTGGACTGTGCGACAAATCTAGTTGTTTATTAAGTAAATATTTTTTATCTATTTTTAATGATTTTTTTATTTGTAATGCTTCCAAATTATTGAGACGATAGTTATGTTATTTCTGTGAAGTACATCTGCACCCGAGGATTGGTCAAATATATTATGGGTCAGTGTGGACTAATGGAAGTAATTCCTCGCTTCCTGTACCAGTATTTGTGAATGGAAGATGACACTACTTTCCCTCACAGCAAACCAGGGTTCGAAAAAATTCGATTTTTATATTAAAAATCAAAAAATCGGATTTTTTAATATATATCCGATATATATCAATTGGAATAATATCCAAACTTTTTCCTTTTTTGCACACGTCGATTGATACAATCGAAACAATTAGGGAATTTATTTTGTACGTGAATTATTATTTATTAAATAAATGAATTGCATACTGAAAAAAGCTAATATATGCAATTATTATATATAAGTTATAAAAGTTGCTCTTTCTAAAATAGTGTTATGAGTATTTGTTTCTTTGTGTGAAATAAAAAATGGTTTATATGAAACAAAATAAACTAAAAAACAACTGTAGCACTTTTAAAAATACAACTAGCGCCATTTAGTAACACCCGCAGGTATAAAAAAACCTGTAGCACTTTTTAAAATACAGCTTGTGCCGTTTAGTAATGACCACAGACATTAAAGAAATTTGTTGCACTTTTTAAAATGCATCTAGTGCCACCTATTAACGACAGCAGAAAGTTTTTTCGGATGTATATCAAAGATAAAAATCAAGCCATAAATATCGTGATATATATCGTGATATATATCATGATATATATCGTGATATATATCATGATATATATCCGCGGATATATATCCTCGAACCCTGCAGCAAACTGTACATGATATCTTACTAAGGGCCGGTTGTTTCAAGTTGGTTTAAAGTAGGCGTTCTTTTAAAGCATAGATTTTTACGTTCTCCACCAATCAGATGATCCGTTTTCGTAAAAATCTATGCTTTAATCGACCGCTTACTTTGATCTAACTTGAAACAATCGGGCCTAAGAGATTCTAAAGGGGTTATTGACAAGTCCTGCGTTTTACCCAATAATGATTCGACAAAATATTAATAATAGTATGGTTTCATTTTTAACATCAGGGCATCAACTATGATGCTTGTCCTTATATAAATCAGGCCATACTCTGCAGTTCAGCCGAGGTTTCTGTGCAGGAAAAATCCAATATTCAATTAAGGCTTTAGTGTTTTCCCAGGAAATGACGTTAAGTTAATTCCGTTCTAACCTGATTAGTTCGTGGCATCGCGGAGCATCTTGGGATTTGGGTCGCTGCAAAGGGTTTAAAGGGTGGTCCATATCCATCGAAGGCTTGTGGGAGTGTGTTGTTGTGATAATTTATAATAATAATTTTCAGGCGTATTCTAGGGTCCGTGTTAAAAGGAAATTGCTTTATAGAGGTATGAATGGAAAGGTTTTTCTGAAACATGTTGGTGTAATTAATCAAATTAAAGACCCAGGTATATACAAATAATACAATCAATATTTTTGTTGCTGTTGTTGTAGAGAACAGACAGACAGACATTGATTTTTATAGGTATAGATATCCAACTTTGGTATTATGCGTCGGAAGAAAATGTCAAATTCGGGTTATGTTGAAATTAGATTTATAATGTCTCTGGATAACTTAGGTTTTGAAAAAAAACTGCTCGACAAAAATAGTGTGCAACATGTTTTAGTGATTCTGAAAAAAAAAAATGTCAAAGAATTCTATCCTGTATCAATTTCAATTTTAATTTAAAACTTTTTAAGAAAAAATATAAATAAAATCAGGTGTTTGTTTGTCATATACTTTTCAAATATATGGCTGTTTTATGCGATATATATGATTATATATAAATATTATATATCTATATATTATCGCAATATATAATACACATATATTACTATAAAATATTATAGCAATATATGTGTATTATAGCAATTAAGAACGCAAAGAGTTTGTCTATCTTGGGAGTAAAATCGCATGGGATGGCCGTACAAGAAGAGAGGTTGACAGTCGCATCCACCAAGCAAAACTTGCGTTTAACAAAAAATCGAAGATTTTCGAATCCAACAATATAAACCTAAAGCTCCGAAAGCAATTAATAAAAACTTACGTTGGAGTATTTTGTTGCATGGATGTGAGACATGGTGCATTGGCGACAGAGAAAAAAACGATTAGAAGCCTTCGAGATGTGGACCTACAGACGTGCCCTAGGAATTTCCTGGAGAGACCACATTACGCATGAAGAGGTTCTCAGCAGGATCGATGAAACCAGGCACACGATGAACACCAACTCAAAAAGGCGTGCAAAATTGAGGGGGCATATTTTACGCCATGAAAATCTTTTCAAAAGTATACTGGCGAGAATGGTAGAGGGAAAGATTGCCAGAGGGCGCCCTCGCCGTGAATATCTTGAGCAAGTGTGCCAAGATATGAATTGTGCCTCCTACACAGAGCTGAAGAGGATCGCCGGAGACCGAGCGGAATGGAGAAGGAGATGTGCTAGGATGTATAAATGTATATTCACATGCATATTTAATGGTACCTACCTATCTTGTTGGTTCGAAACCAATTTTTTGCGTTTCTTTAACACAATTTTAAAGTTTTTCTCTGCGAGTATGAATAAATAAACAATTCTTAAATTTTCGCTGTGAACATCTTTACGCTCGGTTCACGGGGAGCCGCAGACTTCTCTACCGACTCGTCCAAACGCTGCAGCGGCGAGTTGCCAGTACTCTAAGAATCCTCCCCCTGTCCAGGTACTCCGGCGACAGCGGCAGTCAGCAGCACCAGACGGACGGCATGATCGCCTACCCTGACCTGCTGGCTCCCCCTGTGCGGCGCACCGCGCTGTGGCAGCACGGACCCGACCCCGAGGCCGACTACGGCGCCGAGCCGGTGCTGCTGGAGGACGCCCTGTACGAGCCCTTCCCCTTCAACTTCCACAACAACTTCGGCAGGAGCTTCTTCGACGAGCACGCCATCAGGGTGGGTTATTACTTTACTTTATTTATTGACGTGTTTGTGCAAAAGACCCAGGATTCAGCCATCTGGTGAGTCAGTAGATGTTATTCTTGGGTGGTTTTGGGCAAGGGCAGATCCAGGGGGGGGTCATGGGGGACCTAGTTGGACCTGGACCCAGCCCTAAAGCTGGATCCGCTCTTGGTTTTGGGTCTTACATTTATCCTGATTGACTTGTTTTTTAAACACGATCGTTATTCGCACAGACGAATTATCTCCCTGGAGCTGGCCTATTTACACGGCACAGTTCCAATAATCGCCCCTTTTATCATTCATTTTCAGACGTGTTGACATCTTTCCTCTAGCTTTCCTGCAGTGATTTGGTGGATCACCTTATTACACAACACATGTTACGAGAATCGAGAGAGTGCATAAAAAGTCTCTACGTATTTTGTCATACAAATCAATCTAAACAAAAATTTTATAGCCACAAAGCGCGGGTACACATTTTCTGACTTAGTTGACCTGGGAGCCTACATGCCTATTATGTCGTGCGGAGAATGTGAACTTCGTTCATCTTGTAATCACGTACTTATATTGTATAACGTATTAATGTTTATTTTAATGTATTATCGTAAATTGTAACTGTACTAATCACATTGTCCTAAATGACTATCCATTAGGGTCATTCTGACCTGTTGATAGTCTTTAAATTAAAAAATAAAAAATAAAGCTGGTTAACAAGTAACCTTCACAGCTACGAAGATCGACTTGCCTTTTTCAAGATGCACAAACTTGAGTCCCGACGGAAAATATCCGATCTCGTTGTGCTACACAGATTCTCAGCGGAGCTATTGATTCTCTCTCTCTATCTGATATAAAATTGCATGTTAAACCCCGTATAAGAAACCCGGAGTTCTTTAGAATAAGCCAGCACACTAATAATCTCGGTTACTTTTCTCCCATCACAAGGTTGTGTCGCACATATAATTTGTATTGTGCTGACCCTAACATTGATGCTGATATTCTTGCAGATACGTTATCATCGTTCAAAAACTCACTCATAGACAACATCCATTTTCTAAACGACAGAAATGCGTAACAGGAAATAAGACGCCGGGGAAGCGCGCGCAGTTTCATTTAAAATCATCAAAAAACAGACCAAAGTCCAGCAAGCGCCATCACAGCGAAGACGCGCACTTCCAACAGCCGACGCTTCTGATTTTGTACATATGCTTCACGGCTGGGTCAAGCGTGTGGATGTTGTAACTTTGATATATTTTGACTTATATCTTCGAAACTATCCAATAAAAACATATTTTTTACATTAACGTAAACAATAACTACTTTTAATGATTTACACTCTCAAATTTCATGTAATTTATGTAATTTTTTTAAATATTTATTCAAAGTTTTCATACAATATGTGTGGTGGCACACTACCGCCATTTATGAAAATAAATAAAGACATATAATTAATTAATATCTGCATATATACGGATATGCAGATATACGGTACCTACCTAGTACGGCAAAATTCAATAATAAATAAATGCACATACATTTTCTTTACTTGTATTTACTAATTAATAAATATATAAATATTAGCTTTTTTAAATTTTGATGTTAATTTCTTAATTGATATTTTTAATTGTGAGATGTCAAATGTTGCACATCATATGCGACTACTGTAAGGCTCCCTCGATTGTTTAATTTTATTTATTTATCGTTTGGATGGTTCACAAACAATGGAAAACACATAACATAGGTAACGCAATTATAATACAAAAAGTTAAAATGCTTTTCATAACTTAAATGTGAACACAGCTAACATAAAAATTAAAAGCTAAAACATACACAAGAAAAAAGGGAGATTGAAGAAAGAGACTAAACAGATAATTTCGCAAGTTTGGTAATAGTTCTCTTGTATTCATGGAAACTGTCATGGAATATGTGAAGGACATTATGATTATTTTCTATTTTGTTGTATGACATTGATATGAACGCGAATCAATCAATCACGATTGATAGCCGCGAGGCGCTTCGCGTCCTTTCTATATCAAAATTAAAATGCACTTGCCAAGGGAGGGGGAGCGGGAAATTTAAGAACAACACACCACGGCTCGTTTTATATTTACACCATTTATTTAATTAGAACACAATCCTTATTTTAAGACTTATCAACTAGAGAAATTACCACTAAACTTAAGCTAACCCTAGCCTAAACGCAAGCAGTCCTGATTCGCAAACGTTATCGTGTCCTATCACTCGTTGCACGAAACACATTTCACTATCCGCGGCCCTCATAACCGCGGTCGCGGTTGCCGCGGGTGGCTTCTTCTGGCACACCGCGTCGCGTGCTTGCTACGAGCGCGGGATCCGCGAGCCGCGCGCGTCTTGCCGCGTCGGTCGCGGGATCCGCGCCGTCATCTGGCGGGGGCGCGGTGTCCTATCCCAGGCCACGCGCTCTGTCCCGCCGATCGTCGGGAGACACCTGGCCTTCCTTCTGGAACTCCTCGTGGAGGACCGGCCGCCATCCGAGGCAAGGCGGCCATCCTCGTCGCCGCGTCTTCTTCTCTGCGGGTGGCGTCCCGAGGCTGGAACTCGCCCTCGCCGGGAGGGCGGTCGGGGCGAACTGATTCAGGCTTGCCGCGTCGATCTCTCCTCTCGCTGCCCAAGGAGCCTCTCCCCGCGCACCCCTTCTCCCCTCTCCTGCGCCGTATTCGGGGCTTGCGAAATTGGCGCGCAAATCTCATACACCAAATACACAGTAGACAATGTTCGTAAATTACTGCTTGCGTTGTTATACCTAATACTAGTTACGAAATAATATTTACACTATAACAAAACTTATTCTAAAATAACATTATCTTATTCTAAAATAATAATCTTATTCTAGGGTAAAACAGGAATGCGTTTTTTTCTCGCATCTGTTTTGCCGGCCCAAAAAAAAGGTCAACTTAAGGACAGAATTCCTAGAATAAAGCGATTTCGGAGGGGCACAAATTAACGCGGTTATATCAACCTCAACATAGAGTTAAAGTGGGCCATAGTGTTGTTGGGAATATTAGTAGGTCGATGGAATGAAAGAGCGATGTGCATTTACTGTTTATTTCTTCCCGGAGATAGGCCCCGGAAGCAAGTTAAAGTGTACAAGAAATATTTTATGTAATGACGAATAAAGAAATAGATGACGCGCGGAAGTCTGCCCGATCTTACGGCATAAGCCCGACTGGTGTGGTGTCGCCAAGTCCCTAGCTCGACCCTTTTGTTTTTATCGCGGAGATTTTTATTATGTTAATATAAACAAAACTCTGCGTCGGGCGATAGGTACATGGCACAGGGTTGAACAGGTACCGCTACAGCACTCCCCTTCCAGCAGCTTCCTCGATGGGTGGAGTGGGTGCGAGGAATGCTGCGATGCTAGTTGTTCGGTGCTCCGCGATGCTCAAGTTTATTGTTGGCTGTTGCTTGTTGCGAGCGCCCGACAACCGCCGTCCGGTGAGTCGAGGACGCATGGTATGTCGGTGCTCGCAAGTGTGAGCGCGCGGTGAGTCGGCGCTTGTTGACTTGCCAACGCTCAGTGAGTCGGCGTTGCTGGTGTTGTTGGTGACGAATGTCCGACATCCGCAGTCTTGTAGTTGAAGATGCTGGAGATGCCGGTGCTCGCCATTGTGAGCGCACAGTGAGTCGGCGCTGGATGAGTCGGTTGATGAACGGCCAGGCATAACATTTGGTTATGCAATTGGCCCCTGTTTTGCTGCTTCCGCCCGTGTCCTTTGTCACATCACTGTTCACTTGAGATCGCGTCTTTCATCCGTCGGCTTCCCAAATCGAAAATAAACTGTATCACGTCGGGGTCACCACTGTTGGGAATATTAGTAGGTCGATGGAATGAAAGAGCGATGTGCATTTACTGTTTATTTCTTCCCGGAGATAGGCCCCGGAAGCAAGTTAAAGTGTACAAGAAATATTTTATGTAATGACGAATAAAGAAATAGATGACGCGCGGAAGTCTGCCCGATCTTACGGCACAAGCCCGACTGGTGTGGTGTCGCCAAGTCCCTAGCTCGACCCTTTTGTTTTTATCGCGGAGATTTTTATTATGTTAATATAAACAAAACTCTGGGTCGGGCGATAGGTACATGGCACAGGGTTGAACAGGTACCGCTACAGCGTTATTGAAACTTGATAGAGGAAATATATTATACAGGGTTATTTGGAAAACATTAATTACCTCGCAGGACTATATTCCTACCTTGATTATGAGTTAAAAATATTCATGCTATTATGACTAATATCAATTGTTATGGAGATATGCGACATCAAATTTTGCATTTTTTTTCAATATTTCTGATTTATTTTTTGTAAAATGTTGGACTATCATTACAGTGACTCATATCGATTACGAAAAATTCATTAGTTTCAATACAAGTTAAATAAAATGATAAAGACCCTAAAAAAATTCCAATTGGAATTCGAAGGTTTTTATTGTTTTATTTGACTTGTGTTAAAGGGAATGAATGTAAGTTACTGTAATTATAGTCCAACGTTTTACAAAAAATAAGTCAGAAATATTTTTAAAAAATGCAAAATTTGAGGTCGCGTATCTCCGTAAATATTGATATTAGGTCATAATAGTTTGAACATTTTCGGCTCATAATCAAGGCAGGAATATAGTTCGCGAGGATATTAATGTTTTTCAAATAACCCTGTATATGTCATATGTCCTAAGTCGGCGACTAGGAACATTCAAAGTTATGTTTTCGACACAAAATTCTGAATCAATATTACCACGAATTATATTATATAGGTATACTTGGACCGCAATTAGTCTCTAAAATATTTTAAGAGCTCTTGATAAGATATTAAAGTGCTACCCAGATTACACTTAAATGTAAGCATGTAGATGTTTATGGTAATTTTTATAGCGCCGTTTTTGCGAGAAAGGCGCTTCAAGGGTGCTTTACAGATGTGACATCTTGAAAAAGTGAGTTTTTAGCCTCTTCTTGAAAGATTCTTGATTCTCCATGGTTCGCAACACTGGAGGCAGCTGATTCCAGCTAACTGGGCCCGCAATGCTGAAAGCACGTTCCGCAAACTTGGTGGTTCCAGGTCTCCTTGGTACTACCAGCCTGCAGAGTGCCTCCGATTTAGCTGACCGCAGTGTGAGTCGTATTCCAGTGATATTGTCCGGGATACAGAGATCCATCAAATATTGTGGTGCATTTCTTTGAAGACTTTTGTACACCATCAGAGAGAGTTTGAAATCTACACGCTCTATTGCTTTTTTGAACTGTTCTGATTCTTTTTATTTATTTATTTATTTCTATTTAATTTTAAGTATCAAATTTTGTTTGGACTGTGCCTGTCTCACTAGAAATATCTGTGTTGAGACAGGCCTAGTTTACAATATTGTGTAGGTTCAAAACATAGTAAATAGATAATAAAGTGTTTAAAGTAACATAAAGAAAATATATCATACATATGATATATTTTATATATCTATTGTACGAACACAATCAAAAAAGAAAACAAACTCTGTAGGTAGATTTGACAAACACAGGGTCTCTAGATCGTAGCGAAATCTTTACAGGTGGATTTCTGCCTTGATAATGAGTCGGAAATGTTGAAGCAACCTAACCTAATATCATCTGTTATGAAGATATGCAATATCAAACTTTGCATTCTTTTTCAATATTTCTGACTTATTTTTTGCAAAAAAATGACCTATCATTACAGTAACTTCATGACTATTTATACTAATATGACTATTTCAAAGCATCCGGACTGTTGGGAAACCTTCGGTTATGCCCAGTTCTTTTTTATTTTAGAATCTCGGCAAAATGTGTACCTACCTACGTTTGTTACGTTTCAAAATAACGAAATTTTAATTTGACCTTTTATTTTTCAGAGATCCGATGGACCCCAAGGATTAGTTTTCAACTAAATGCAGCAGGACTTAAAGGAGAGGAGTTACAAAAAATATATTTGAATGCACACAATTAAGACAATGGCAGAATCAGACATCTCCGTTTCTACTAAGTACCCAGATAATATAATTCTGCATTAATTCAGTAGAATATTAAAAATATCACAAAACAACCATATCTTCCGATGCATATTACGTGTTTTATCAAAAATATATTTAATTGCCGGCTTCATTCAAGATTCAAACGACAGCAAACTTCAAACTTCAAACATGATGCAACAACTTCAAACTTCACACATGATTCAAATGGCAGCAAAACAAAAAATTTGACCACATAAACATTTGCCAATTTAACAGAGTAAAGCAATTCCTAAACCCATGTCATTAAGAAGACTACAATTATTTAATATCAACAAAAAAAACTCATATCCAACTGTCATATCAGCAGACTTTTTTTACAAATTATAATATTGGATATTTTATTCAAAACATTTTTAAAAATAAGAATGGAATAGAGTTGTGATTTTTCTTTGGTTTCAGAGAAAAAGTGCTTACGTCAAAATATGTTAAAATCCATTTGTAATAAAATGCTTTAAGAAAGATGCGTCGATCAAAAATAATGAAAAATCTTAAGACATATTATTATCAGTTACTGGACTTGTTCGGCCCAGTTAAAACTGTTTATAGTAAAGATTATTATAATACATTTAAAAACGACTATATCTCGCTTTAAATACAATTTACGTAAGCACTTTTATCCAGTCGGGTGAATTATATTCACACTAAGTAGCAAAAATATTTCCAGACTGTAAGATGACGTCATGAGACGTAGATCCAAAATCAGAATTGATTTGTACCTACCGAGAAAAATTTACTTAATATCAATTCAGTCGTTACTGTGTCAAATTAATATATAATATTAATGTCAGCATTTATTGTAGTAATTGCAGAATTTCTAAACTTACATATTATATGATTCAGTGTGTTGTCAATTCTATAAACTATAGTAAGTTTTAGTTTTGTTCGGATAAAACAGTATTGACATTTCGACACAAGTTTTGGCGATGAATAAGCCACAAATATATATATACACACATATTTATTATATTATATAAACGATGGTAATAAGACAATAAATAAACCTAAAAATCACCTTTAGTGACAATAAATTAGCAGAAATTATTGATTTCCTGTATTTATACATGTATAAATAAATTTTTGTGTTTTAAAAATATCTACTTGCATCTTTTTTTATATAATATATATATTTATACCTCAAAGGAATAAGGAGAAATAATATTTATAAAGACAATAAAATATAATTAAGATTTCATAAATCTGTTGCTTCAATTCATGTTTAATTTTAAATAGTATTTTAAAGAATGTATGAAGAAATGTTGGATCAAATTTATATTTAATTTCGATTTTAAGGTCCATTCACACACTTCTCATCAGGTAAATCAGATAGCAATATAAAAATGCAAGATATCCAATTATCGGGCGTGACTGTCCGAGATGTAGAAGTTGTCTGTCATTTCTCACGAATCTTCCTCAATCGGAAGCAAAATAGTTGTGGATAAATGAATTCAAGATGGCGTTGATACGCGTAATTCGCGTTGTTTGCGTTAATTTATCATTAATAAATTCTAGTAATAAATAATGAAAAAGAACGTTAGGCCACGACTTCGTTGATTGGTGGGATACAGAGGAACTTGCTTGCTCTCGAGGTCGACGATTGGCGAACAAAGGCGCAAAATTAAGAAAAGTGAATTTTCACGAGAGAGTCGAGCTTCAGTTCCGTGATCATGATGAAGGTGTCATAACGAATTATGCATTAAAGCCGGTTTAAAATAGAAGATTCGAGAAGCTTCCTTTTTTCATATTAAAGAAGTTTTCTGTAGATTCTGCATTCGCCTTATTCATTATTTTGAGACTGCATTTGTATGAAATTCTGAGGTGAGCATTGCATAGGTATAGAAAAGAGTATATTATGTCAGTCTCTCAGTCTTCGACTAATTAATCGTTAATATTGCGTTTTCCTTAAATATTACACCCCAGATATAGTTTTTGTTGAATTTATTTTTCACATTTTTTTTAAAATAGAGATTCGACACGGAATACGTATCACATCAATATTCTTACTATTTTCAAACTAATCTAAACGCTTGTGCTATACGACTAACTTGCTAGCCTGGTCTGTTGTCTATATGTTTAATATTATTACGACGATCATTAAAATCGATGGAATATAACCGTTTTCTCTACTTGAGTTTAAATAAATATTTTATATTCTTCTACTCAAGTTTCGAGAGTAACATAACCACTCATCAACGGGTGAATAAACTAACTACATTAAAATATAGAAAAACATGGCTCAGATGCAAATACAAATAATAATTAGATGCCTAAAGCCAGCTCCATCAATAATGTAATATTATTACGTTAAAAGGTTGTTTTGCCATTACTTGTTCTAGTTTTTTAAAAAATACGAATCTGTATTACGCAGACATTTTAGATGGACGCGACAGATGGATGTTTGATCTGAGCTATCAAAACCATAGAAAAGTGATTCGCATACTTGGCTTTATCTGACGGCACAAAGTACCTACCTACTCTAATCAATCTGTACCTACTGACAATTCTGATCAGACATGTGTAAATGGACTTTTATCAATAAACTTTATTATTAAGGACATACTTAATATTGCGTTTCAGATATATTAATTTAACAGACCGTTGGTGAATTTAGGTCAGCTCTCAATATCATATTCCTTAAATTATGTAACAAGAATATAAAATGGCGTAACGAGAAATGTAAAATGGCGTTATTTTAAGCCACCAAATTTTCAGCCAACCAAAAGGGCGTTTAACTCAAATTCGGATTAAAAATGACAATAAATGTTTGACTGATTTACCAAAATTGCACTAGTTGACGATGCAACCATTAATTAAACACTAATCTATGTACCTATGTAAAACTATATTCATAACTTTGTTCAGTGATATAATAAACTGACTTTGTTAAACAATATGAAAAGGTTTATATACAATCTTTGCATTTTATCTACGATGTGAATCTGACAATATGAAACTAACAATTCAAAAATTTCAAACGATGCATATTTCTTTGAGTTTTTTTCCAAGGTGATAAAATGTTATATTTGTTATTTTAGTACTGTTTTTAAACAGGGATAATACCGTACTTACTTATTTATTATCAAGGGCGCCATATCAAAAACATTGATATATATTGTATATTTTTTTGGCAAATTGTGCCACTATTGTTAAAATACTGTAATACTTTTATAATATAATACTCTTACATGTCTCTATCTAACAAGCATATCTAAATTGCTTTATTTACTTAATTATAATTGGTAATATTATCACAAAGTGAATACCAATTATTAAAAAATCGTATCAAAAATCAATTTTCTCAATAACACAGTATTTTAAATCACTTAACTCTCATATCATTTTGTATAAGGTGAATTTTTTTATGCATAAGACCATCAAACGATGTTACAATTTGTTTACATACTTTATACATAAATAAATAAATAATATATTATAAACGTAAATAATATATTTATCTTGTTTTTTAGATCTTAAAGGAATTGCAGGAAAATATAGTGACAATAATAAAAAATGATCTATTACACTGTCGAGAAGTTGTTTATTTTTGTTAAAGTCCAATCATCGAGACTGTCAGATCATTTGGCAGATTAAACGATTTCAAGGTTTAAACCAGGAACACTTTGGTCAACCTTAAATAATCATGATTAAATTGTATAATAGACAATTTTAAAAAAATCTAGAGTGTACTTATGAAATTGTCTGTTCTTTGATCAGTCGGGGATTAATTAGACTCTTTCTTGATTATTTTCATAAACTATAATGTTTACATCTATTCTTTGTAGTTGAAATAAAAACATTAATAGTAAGTTTATGCCCGCTATTTCCAAGAGCAGCTATACAATATATTCCCTAATTGCGATTACTGTCTATCGTAGCATCAAAAAAGAATATTTAAATATAAATTTTATTAATCATTGATGTCAAGAGATGTATTTTTCTGTGTATTATAGTTGAGTGAATAATTGTATGATAGTGAATACCTGTGTGACAATAGTTTATAAGTGACATTCTTGATTGTAATGGCTGCTATCTTTGTAATTTTGAGATTATTGTTAAATTTAAGTTTAATAATTAATCCATACGACAGTTAAGTTAATTTGTATTTAGTTTTATAAGTTTTTAATGATTTTAATTATGATTGCAATCTTAATTTCGATTGCATAGTAAAATAACGATTCAGGGCCAAGAACAGACCCTTGCCGAACCTCCTTCGTTACAAATTCTTGATATTAATTCTGATATTAATTTTTACTTACGCAGGTTTATGTTTTCATCCTGGTCTCTGTGTAAAAAATGTATATCACTTTTAAGAATAATAATTGAATAAGGTTAAAATCATATTTTATGAACTATCTATACCGATTTACATGAATTCAAAACAACTTTAAGCATTTGTTTATTTGACGCGTCTGGACCGATATGAAGAGATCGAGTAGTGAGAGGTGAAATACCTTCGAGAAGTATACTTCTTTTAATTACAACAAGAGCTTTCATTAAAATTAAATTAAATCGGCAAAATTGACGTGATTTTTTAAGTGTCATTAAACAAACATTTCCTAATGTATATTAAACAACATTTTCTGATATATTAATGTACATATTGGTACCGCTATACATATTTTAAATATGGGACACGTAGGCGATATTTAATAATTAAAAATATATTAATGTACTTTAAAGCAAAAAGGCATCAAAATAGCAACAAACATTATTTTCTGCATAAATATTAAAACAAAACTTATTACTGTGTTTGTCTGGTCGGTAAAATAATTCATTTGTATCTGTACCATTCAATGTTAATTAAGTGTTATTTAAATAATGCTACATTGAAATGAAGTTTCAATTATTCAGATTATATTGTTCTTCGATAAATTAACTACAATATTACAAATAAAATGCAAAGGAGCAGTTTTCTTTTGAAATCGATAGAACTGCCATACTCCCAGATGATCACTGAGTCATGTTAATCTCTTCAGATTTATTTTCTGCATCCTAATTCAGTGAAAAATCTATTTGAAGAGATTCACGGGGCTGATATGGCCTCGCAAGAGGAGCTTTCTTCCGCAATGTAAAGGTGGCGGACTCGTCTATTTTCGAATGAAGAATGTTTCTTTGCATCTTTCCAGTGACATTATCTTTGGTTTAATATAATTTATTTGCCATTATAATTGAGCGAAAATACAAAAATAAAGAGCTGATATGGCTTAACAGGAAAAGTTGCGGACTCATGTAATTTCAAATGAAAGATTTTTCCTTTGCTTTTATAATTGATCAATAATTCAAAAATGTCGTATACTTTATGGTAAACATTAAAATCTAATATTGAAAAAAAGTAGATAATTAACATGAAAATCGATTTTTTTTTAATTGATTGTAGATTATTGAAAGTTTTATAATAAAAGGAATTTTATTTTGTACATGGCCTCGTTGCACAAAATGCCTATCTTCATAAACAACTAAAAAATCACTAACAATATCCAAATGTACGTTTGTTGTAGGTACGTACCTAACTGTCAAAAAATAACCATCAAGAATTTAATTATGAATGTTTGGCGTTTGTTATGTGGAAAGAACAAAAAGAAAACATATTTTATTTTCGTTTCCGCGATTCCTCAATCTAAATGCAGACAGTTGATCCAAAGTCAGTCCGCCTATATGCACAATCTTTAGAGCACTTGCGTTCTTAATTTGTCTTCCACAGGCGCTGGTGTGTACATACGTTTAAAAACGCATAAGATGATAAAATTACGTCTTGTTTATGTGTCCCATTTGTATTTTAATTTCTAAATGAATTACCGGTTAGGTAATCTTTCATTGCCACCATTTTGGTTGCCGTGGCGTGACAGATATACCAGAGCCCTAATTGGATAATTCTAATTCATTTTGCTTTGTTAAAACATTAAGAGGAAGGAAACGATTAAAAATGTTAATCTTTTTCTTTTTATATTATATTTCATGGCTAATTGTGAATAAGGATATTGCTGAACCGCGTTCATAGTACGAGATTACGCTCACCTTTTAATAAAAAAAAAATATTACAAAAAGTACCTACGTAATATTTTGAAATATTTTTAGAATACAGCTTGGAAGAGATTCTTAATTTCGTTTTTAAATTACATACCTAATATATTGTCTTTAAATACACATCACTAAAAGTGAGAAATTATTAATTATATTATTCAGAGACACTTGTGAATTGAGAATGAAACGGAAATGTTTATTTAATGACACTTATGAATTATGTGAAATTGAAATATTTTTAATAATATACGTTTGCGGATGGGATTATAATTATGTTCTCTGCTCGAGTGCTCTTTAAATTTTGAGAGTCCATGAGTGGATTTTTTCGCCACTGCCGTACCTATCTATTTACCTACCTTCACAGAGAGTCCTCCAGTAGTGAAGTAATATAAGTTGGACATGGTAGCAAAATTCTTTGAATCGATATCAAAAACTATACTATGTATCGACAAAGGCGCAAAGCCTGTTAGATGATAATTATTTTTATTTATTATTTTAACGTATTTTATTGTGTTTCATTTATGGAGGATGGACTTAAAGACTTGTGTTCGATTTGATGACGTAATTTGACCATCGATTTTGTTCAAGTTTTACGACAGGTTGATTGAACTAAGCTATTACCTTTGAACTGCTTTTAAATCGTAATTGATTGCCAATATAATCAATAATAATATTCAATTCGACAATCAGACAATATTAATGGAACATTTTAAAAATATTATACAAGTAGAAATCATAAAATCTCCCCAATTTTCATTTGGAGCACAAATATTAGTATGGCAGTAAAATATACAAGACCATCCCTTACAGACACGTAATGCTAAGGCGGTACTTTTAAGAGGCGGCAAATATAAAGTAAAAGTAGGCACAAACAAAAAATATTTTTTATTTTTAGCGCAGAGAACTTCTGGCTAAACTTGCCTGAGATGCAATACAAAAAATAGAGAATATTCCAAGAAATCTAAAACAAATTTCGGTATGTCATCGGGAGAATTTTTGAGTAAAGTTCTGATAATCTCAACAATTCAATATTTTTCTAAAGGCGGCGTTTTATGTCTATGGGCAGCTCCGATAAAGTAATATTTTTGGCATTTGTAGCATATATGCTACAAATTATAAATATGATTATTTTATGTTAAAGGATATCGAAGATGTGCGACATATTTATTTTTCTTTTTGCTTAAACATCAGAAAGTTATATAAGTTGAAAATATTGAAGTGCTTCAAAGTTTACGATCTTATCAATTGGTTTATATTTTCAAATTTATCAAAGGTATGCCACACCACAGTGAAAATGTTGCCACCATCCAAAATGTTGCAAAATCAAATATTTCTGGAATTAACTACACATATGTATTTATATCTAGAAGGGAGCTTTTGATTTAATCGCAGTGAAAAGGTTATACTATATCAATGCTTTAATAATTTTAATGTACAATAACTTATTCCTGTAATACCAGCTTTATAGAATTCATATTACATATTAACTATAATATGAAAAAAATAGACTATTTGACTTGGCTTTAATATTCTTAACGTTTTATTTTGGAGAATTAATTATCGTAATTGGGTAAACTTGTGGTCTCTATATATTTAAATGAAAAAAAACTATAATTTAAAATTATTATTAAAAACAAATATTTATAGTTTTAATCAAAACACTTTGAAAATATTTAAATAAATGTAATTTTTTATGTGTAAAATTATTATCAATGTTTAAGGTAGGTACTAACTATTATATATTGTAAAGGAAAACAATCATAGCGTGGTTAAAATGTTATGCGGGTTACGCCATAAAGTTTAAAACTGAACTGGCTTAATCTCTGGTGTATTCTTTGAGACGTGCATGCATTTTTATCTTGCATTACTTAAAACAGCATCGAGAAGATGAGAAATGTTTACAGTATGACTTCTGAAGATCGTTTAGGACAATAAAAAAGGTAATATTTTATATTGATGTTTAAGTATTATATTATATAATAATAAAATAAGAAATGCTGTCTTTATTTGACAATAAAATCACTTATAACCTTAATTGTAATGTGCATGTTACATGTAACAAGTTACTTTCCAGCTCTATAAGATCACGCATATAATAATATATATAATATGGCGAGTATTACAAACGATATCCAAGATTGAGTAGAAACAAATTTAAATAATATAAGAAAATTTAATGGGTCGTTGAACACTGTTTCAAGATGCAAATCATGTTGACAATAATCTTTTGCTAATTACGTAATAGTGTTGGTATTCTCGGCTGGGCAAAGCTTGATAAGTATCGTGAAAAATGTTCACACACATACATATTTTTCGATTTTAAAACTAGGGAAATGATTCTTATTGCCTAAATGTCAATTATATTTTTTTCTTACGTAAAACACTCAAATATTTTGTGACGAATTTCACAAACTATTTGACGGTTGCATTATGCTTTACTATTAAATTGAGTTTGTCGAGAAGCAAACTTTAAAAACAAGTTTATTTTTTACTTAATGTGAATTTATTTTAGTATCCGCTAAATGTGTTACCTACATATGATTTGTGCCACATAATGTAAGAGATGATTGTAAAATATTTAAATGTAGATTGAAATTTACTGAAATAAATTTAAATCCTGAGCAGTTTTTTTAGTTGTTTCCTTTCCCAATCCCGCAAAAATATTCTGACCTATAAACATTACAAGTACCCGCAATACTCAAAATAAGATTTGCTGTCGACAAGGAATTGTTCTGCATGAGAAAAAAGTGTGGTCATTAAAGATTATTGAAGCATTTTCATCTCAAGACGGAAAACTAAGGTTTTCAAATAGATAATAAGGCTACAAAATAGAAAAAACTGCAATCCCGGGCATTTTCTCCGGGCCCTCGGCAAACCTCCATTAGCGAGTGCTACATTATCGACAGAGTCATTTGTAGACATTTTTTCGACTGGCAACATCATTTGTTTATTGACAAATGACAGGCCTCGCGGTTTGGCCTGCGGACCGACGGGATTCGGATTAGAAATGTCTAATGTGTCGTATTTTATCGTTTCGTCTTGAAATATGTCGACCGAATCGGCAAATATGTGAATATCAACAGTGCTAGTCTGTGTTGCCGCGCTATCTCGCAGCGTAGGCGGACAATCAATCGTGTAAAATGCATATAAGCCTCACACTCGGGGCCATTTTATTTTCTTTAGTTCACCAGTTATATTGTGACGAGAAGATAGACAGCCGCCAGAAGCACGCAGAAGTGATCGGTTAGTTGATTTATGCTGTTATTTCGATGGTCACCGTCGTCCGCGCCGGGAATTCTCCGCGCTTGCTTTGTGTGGAGGGTCGGGCCGCCGTCCGCCAAAACTTGCTGTCATCCGTCGCTTTCGCTGAAAAAGGATTTCCATATAAGATTCGCATCCGCTGTGCCCTTGTTTTTATCTAATCTATGTCAATTCACACCGGAAGGTGCAATTTTATCCTCTTTTGTCACTCGAATGTCGGTCATCATGATTTTTGCCATTTGACAACTGGTGTACAGCGAAAATGTGAAATGTTGTGTACGGTATTCATTTACTGTTGAAATGAACGCGAAATAATGTTATTTCATCAGTACAATTCAACAACATCGTATTCTCTGTTCAATTCTTGATTATTTCGCTGAAATATTTCAGTTGTTAAGTACCTGTTGTACTCATGGTAATAAAACCACAGGGGTATAATTACAAAGTACATATTGCTAATTCAATGTTTTGATTGTATTAAACGCTTAATTTGTGTATTGGGTGCGTCCTTCAAGGACGAAAGGATCGTTTCAACATTTTTGCATCTTTTATTTTGTATATTTTAAAAAAAAAAAATTTTTTTAATACACAGATGGTTTTGACAGGCTGCATACTCCATCAAGCTGGTTCACTTAGAGGTTGTCATAGAGATAAATACTGTTGATTCATATTTATCATTCCATGTGTTATATTGTGTTAATGTATGTTCACATAACGGTGAACATAACAGTGATATACAGGTTGATCTTTAAGTCATGAATCTGTTGCTAGTATATTCTATATTTTTTTAATATTCAGAATAATAAGTACATAGCTTTGTATGTTTATTTATTTTATGAATAGGGAATGAAATAATATTAATCATATATTAATAACAATAATGAATGTCAATGCCCTTCATCAGCTGAAACTAATAGGTGAAGAAAATAAATTTTGGTTAAAGGCGAGCAGTACATTTTGTTATACTAATATAATGGATAACCGCCAAAAAATTTCGGTATTTTTTAAATATGGTTCTTAATAATAATTATCATCAGATTCTTAAATTTACTTTTGTTCCATGTATATTAATATATTCTATATCTGTATGGAAAAGAAAGAAATACAAATAATGTTTTGATATTTCTAGTCAACTTAAGTTTTATTCATAGAACAAATATGTAGTCTATTTTTGTGTCTATTTTTGCAATTTTTCTGGCACCAGTTGCCAAAATTCCAATAATTAATTATTATAGACAGTTTCTAGTTTGTTTATAGTTCAAAATAATCTTGTAATCTGAGGCAAGGCAAACTTGGAAGCGTATCCTCAATTTTTTTTTTTAATTGCTTGTAATTATTCTAAAACGTTAATAATAAAACCAATCCAAATATGTCATAAAACAGAACATTGTGCGCGGTTCAAAGCAAATGCTTTGTTGCATCGCTATTATACTAGCGTGAAGCGGTCTTTTAACTTTATTTCTTTCTCGCTCAGTTGACATACATTGACATATATCTGTACCCAACAGATTCTTGAACTGCCAGGAATAAAACATTGACTTGCATCGGTAATCATTACAAATATTTATTATATTATTATCATTTTAAAGAACAAAACCTGACCTAAAAAATATTGGGTTAGCGGGCTAGGTCAGTATTTATTGTCAATATTCTTTTCCTTTTATGATGTACACAATTTGGGTCACTTAACAGGACATGTGCATGTATAGTCAGGAAGGATCTTTCACATATTATATTGACACTGTAAAATTCAAGTGTTGCCATTGTGAAAATATTGAAAACAGGCTTGCCTTGTAATATCTCTTGGTGGCCCTTTTAGGATCCAGGCAAGGTCTGTTGGCCATAAAGTTTACCAAGCAACACAAGGCCTTTTTTTTATTCCATAGAGCATTCTGTTGACAGAGCGTACATAATAAATCAGTTGCTATAGTACGAATGTGGTAATCAAACCTCTTATCGATGCTCAGCACATGCGTGATTTACAATTTGACTGCCCACCGTAGCCTACGGATGATACAATGGATACGAATCAGGCTTGTGCAGCCAGTACGTCGTCATAATCTCTGTTATGTCTCTGAGAGGGTTTTCCGAAGCGGAATTCTCCTACACCTTTGATATAAATGAATTTTTATACGTTTGATATTTTGTTGTTTGTATATTTTCTCACTTGTTAATAATATTTACGAATTAAACATATGTTTGTAAGGGACAAATGGAGAATAGGGCGTTGGGATTTCTAATAATAATTAATAACTTTTTTCTGTATAATTAAGTATTCTGATTCTAATAATGTCGTAAAATAATGTCGCACACTATTATTTATCAATATTAAACGAGTATTTTCAATTTAAAAATCGTAATTATTTTCATAGTAAGTTTTGACAACAAACCTTTTCCTTTGAATTTCCTGGAAGTTATATGAAATATAAATAAATTTTTCCTGTAAATTTAAGAGTCCTGATTTCAATAATGTCATAAAATAATGTTGTACTCTTATATTTATAAATATTACACAAGTAATTCCAATTAAAAATTCGTAATTATTTTCTTCATAAATTTAACAAATAAACGATTTTATCATAGAATATAAATCAAAAAGATTTTATCGATTTTATCTATACAAAATGTAAACTATAAACAACACGATATTTTATTCAAAGATAAAAGTAGGTACTATAAAACAATAAAATATACTGCATTACACACAGTTTTAATTGAACAAATAATAATATTAAAGAATAATTCCACAAATTATTGAATAAATTATACATTCAAGTAGAAAATAAAAATAACGAAACATAACGTAATCTAAAAATAAATTCACAATAAAAGTAAATAATCTTAAGTATAAATTTGTAATCAAATTAAGTAACCAAACATAACCTAACCTACAAATTTGTTATTAAATCAAGTAACCTAACCTAACAAAAACAAATAACCTAACCTAACCACACCTAATAACGTAACCTAACCAAAACTAATAACCTAACCTAACCACACCTAATAACCTAACCTAACCAAAACTAATAACCTAACCTAACCAAACCTAATAACCTAACCTAACCAAAACTAATAACCTAACCTAACCAAAATAAAAAACCTAACATAACCTAACCTATAAATTTGATAATAAATTAACTAACCAAACCTAACCTAACCTATAAATTTGATAATAAATTAACTAACCAAACCTAACCTAACCTATAAATTTG
>JADDOH010012564.1:0-38154 GCA_016648135.1 Agrypnia vestita | reverse complement strand
TAGTTCTGTAGGCAAGTTATTGCATGCTTGTCTCTGACAAGATTAACACGCATGTGATAAATATTGGTGAAAGTTTAACGATACGATGGTTGTGGTGTATAGTGTTGTGAACTTAGTAGTGTAGTGTTGGTCTTCACGAAGAGACGGGTACGTCTCGAAATCGGTAGACCTTAAATCTTGTATTGGTTTTTACTAATTTAACTAACACTCTGTTATCCTGTATATCATTGAAAATTATTTTTGATTTCTCTCTTGTCGTTGTAGATGAATTTTCTTAGAATTTCTTTTTCCTACAAACTAGTGTAAAATAATATTATAATGAAGCCCAGATTTTCTTGATTACGTGATTATGATTATGATATGACGCAATGGATAACATTAAATATAATGTATTCACTAGGGGACAAATTGTCCCTCAACAGCACGCGCGGCATAGTCTACGTGACGTTGCAACGTCGTGCACTGTTCCGCGACCTCGCGCACAACATAGCGCGGCATTTCTACGTGCCGTGGCAACGTTGCCATGCGCACGGTACCCGAGCGTACTCACTGCAACATTCCGCGGAGCGTCAGTACCACGTGGTATGTTTACAAGTGAATACCGCATGCGCTGTATCTGAGACCCACAAGATGGACACTCGGGGAAACGAAATCGTTTCAAACTTCATCGAGCTGTATCGACGAAGATCGATAGAAATGTGCCGTTCGTATTCTCTCTTTGCATGTAAAATAATTTTCGCATTCTCTTCTTGTTTTCTCCTCTTAATTTTCGATAAAACTCATTAACATAAACAGATACGCGGTATCTCATAACCTTCCTAGGCGATATATTTCTGCGACGTCTGGAAAACAATATTATTTGCAAAAGTGACTTGTTTTTAAGAATATTCAATTTACCTACAGTAAAACCCTCGTTATTTTGAAATTGCGACCCAAAAACAACATTTCGAATTGCGCGGAACCCCGTTTTCGCCAAATGAGATACCACAGCTGTCATCCATAACCTCATCGGATGACATTTCCGCGACAAGATATGCGAGTCCCGGTGTGTACACTTCAAATGACCGCGTCATTGTCCCCGAAACATGAGCGTAGATGTTGATGCGACATGCCGAGCGGAATGTTTCGCGATTTGTCCCCTAGTGAATACACGGCTTTATACATATAGTTAAATTATATACACAGTTAAATGATGATGAAACATGATCAATCATACTTATCAGTTCGTAAAATTCACGGAGACAGGCTTAAAGATTTAAATTTCAAAAATTAAAAATACCATCTACTACAGTACTCGTATAAATACAGATCAAAATGAATCGCAGAAAATATTTCTTGATTGGTAATTCAACAACTATTTACTATGAACTCCGGATTATTGATAAATTAATAAACGCACAATCAATAGATAGGTAATACTTAATTGATTACGTTGTCGACATTAATATACCTAATAATAATAAAATAATAATATGTTGGAGACGGACTTACTTTAATCAAATCTTATCAGAACTGCATGATTTGTACAAACACATTTCTGCTATCATTCCTCTTCAATCAATCGGCCCTCGTAGCGTAGTGGGTATGACACTGGCTTCCCACACCGAGGGTTCCGGGTTCGATTCCCGGTGAGGTCACAATTTTAATCTATGTGACATACTCAAGCCTGGGTATTTTGTGACGTGTTTCGCTTCTGTAATTGGGCCTCCTGGCCTGTTGAGGCGTAAAAAAAAATTTATCGCGTTCACGAAATGAAAATGACAACAAGAATTAAATTCATCCATTCAATTTATTGAAGTTAAAAAGCTTTCGTTTATGTGAAAAGAATTGGAAAAACGACACAAAAAATATTTTTTAAAACAATCTCTTTTAGAATACAAAAACTGACAAATTTTAAAATAACTTTTATAAATTAAAAATATCGTTTACTTTGTAATATTATTGATTTAAAAAAAAAAACATGTCACAGCGTAGTGCAGTTTTCTTCAATTAAAATTAAAATTAAAATTAATATTTGTTTAAACCACTTATTTATTGAAAAAAAAAATCAACATGTTTCAAAGCCAATGGCTTCTTCATCAGGAAAACAAAAAATTTAAAAAAAAAAAAAAAAAACAGATTTCTTCAGTTTGATAAGTTTTCAATTGATTAAATAATTTAGTTAGTAACGTTTTATAAATTTACATGTATTAAAAATATATAGATCCTGATGAATGCATTTTAATGTGATACCTTTCAATAATACCTTTGATACTTTCAAATTAATATACTTATTTGTTTAACCTTTTATATATTTCACATCTCCTTATTCTAGATTATATTTTATCTTATGTACTTCACACCTCCTTTTTCTAAATTACTGTTATAACTTTAAACAACTATCTATACTGTATTGTCAATTCTGTAATTTTTTGCTGTTCTACTCTTTGGATTTCTTGTACATATTAAAATGTAAAACAGTGGTTCCCAAAGTTGACAGGACCGCGACCCACCAAAAAAAATTTTCAATTTTCGGGACCCACCTCCTGTCTCACATATTCCCATGCATATTGTAACTATGCGAAAGTCTGTTTAGTTAAGAAAAACGTCCAAATACAATAGAAATTTTTCATTACGAAAAATATTAATATGTGATATTTTAACGGGAAGGATGCATTTATTGCCTATTTCTTGTCATAACAGCATTAGCGTCAACTTCAATTTTAGTCACTTTTAATGGCAGTGAATTCGATATGTCCAATTTATTAATGTATTTAGTCTTAATAGAAACCGTGGCAGAAAATCCCACTTCACATTAGTATGTGGTAGTGAGGGGGAGGTGGATTTTCATGGCTTCCTCAGACAAGCAGGGGTACATGTCAGCAAACTAAAAAGTCAGAATTTTGCTAATTGCTTGCGATTAAAAGTATTTTTCAGCGACGTGTCTTTCAATAAATCAATAAGCTCTCCACTTGCTTTGTTGACATTTTAGTTGGTATGTTGTCTTGAAATTGATTACAAATACAGTTTATCCTGTAGAACTTCTTGATTCCTTCTTCGAAGTAAGCGTTAAAGTAATTTTTCAACTCTGTTGAATGAGTGACAATGCAAACACTACATCGACATCTGGTTGCACTTCGTTTTCTACAATAAACACGACATGACCCGGACAAAACGTGTTGCGCGGGATTGTGACTGCGACCCACCAGTGGGTCGCGATCCATAGTTTTGGAAACACTGATGTAAAAGGTACTTCTGTGCCGTGTATTGAATAAATAAATACTAGCAGTAGAAATGTAAGAACCTCGGATTGCCAGACAATCGCCATAACGGATATTCTTTTTGAAGAGGCTTGCAGTCACAGCCGGTCGCACCAGTTCTTCGCGGAGTCCATCCGCCGGCCCCGGGGCTTCCTGTCTCGCCAGTGCATGAGCGAGGGCCAGGTCAAGGAGGGCAAGTGCGAGGGGCCGCTCACCGTCATGGGGGACTCCGTCAGCTCGGACACGCGCGGCGTCTTCTACGTGGTCACCAACGCCAAGGAGCCCTACGCCAGGAACCTGGAGGAGGAGTGAGGGAGACCGCCGCCGGTAGTGGCTGCCTAACCAGACCGGGTCACGACCACAGTCGAGCTCTGGTTGTTACACTTCAACGATCTTTACAGAGTACATTTTTCATCGCTTTATATATATTATTTAATTAAACAAATCAACTCTCGTTTGAAATTGTACAACGGCTAATAATTAAAACATCACAGTACTAAAAGTCAAAAGGATTATCCAACACGACGAAAATCGCACACGACAAAATCACACATTCCTAGAGTTATTTTCATTTAAGAAAGACAATCGAATTAATATGTGTAAGCCGTGCGTACGAGGCGCATTGATTCGTTGTGTTGGTGTTCATACCCGTAAACACCAACACAACGAAACAATGCACGTCACATGCCCGGCTTACACATACTAATTCGATTGTCTTTCTTAAATGAAAAGACCTATACCACTAAATTGTAACGCCTCATTTCAACAGTCTACCGGACAGGACCAAAAAATTACATACGAAAATACCTATTAAAAGCAATCAAAGACTTTTTTAACAAAACTCATATAGGTACACATAATAAGGATTGTGTCAAATTTCTAAGAATTTTATCAGGTTCTTATTGTCACATTTTAAAGAAATTATTATTAGTGATAAATAAAAAATGAGCTTTAGGGCAGCCGTGGTGATTTATTAACCATTTTTATTTTATTTTATTAAATTAATCATAGAAACCAAATAACTTGAGCTGATGAGCATTTATTCATTGTGGATATTTCACTTATAAGCAGCCAAGCGTAGGTTTCTATATTTCTTAATAAAAGTAAATTGGATTATATTATACCTATTAAAATTTGTCACGTTTGCTTTGTTATCCTGTGAATTTGTTGGACAATTCTCAGGAATATTTTAAGGCCAGATACTATATCGTGTCATATTATATCGTAGAGTAACAATTGTTTGCGTAACTTGCCATACCTGAGGAGACCGAGCTGGTCTGATCCATCTGCAATGATCTGGTCCAGATCACCAGATGCCGCGTTAACAATGGTCTGGTCCAGATGCAATTAATTAAACTAGCTGTCGGTTCTGTAATTTATTAATGTATGTGATGTGACTTCCATAGACATAGTCATTAAATATTTGTAAAATAAATATTCTTTTAAAGTTTTCTTCTTTTTATTTTATTTATGCTATCCGCCCCGTAAATAATAATACATGACTTAAAAAATATGCACTTATTTAATTAAAAATTTGAAGGAAGTATGAATACAACTGATGGCGACGAAAACTGCAATTTTGACAGCGGTTGGTGTTCAATCGTAATGATAATTAATTGGTAACCCTTGAATCAGAGTTAAAATCAAGGTTTATCTCATTACGAATACAAAATCCTTAATAATTATATATAGGTATATTAACAAGTTAAATGATTTATATTTTGATTTTACGATCGTAAAATCTAAACCAATCGTTCAAACAATCTTCTGTATGAGGCAATTTTTATCTACATAAAATTTCCCTGACGATAAGTAAGTTTATTGCCTATTTAAATTACCTCCGACAGATTAAAATTAATTTTAAATATATCTTTTAGTCATATTTTATCATTATGTGAATTAACCTTAACATAAAAGATATAAAAGATAAAATACGGAATTTTTTACAAGCCTTTTTAGGCTCTACAATTTTTTCTATAAAAATAATTCGTATATCTCTTACCGTTAAGACAGCGATCGTAAGAAACGCATTCGCTCGACCGTTTTTTCGTCGACTTACTTTTCAAAATTGGTCTCCACAAAAAGCCCTTTTATTTTAACGGAATAAAATTCAGCTAATATCTACTTTGAAGGTTCATTTTAAATATTGGTGGAATAATTTTTGAAATCGTATGAGCAGTTTCGAAGATTACCTCCTACAGCCGAACTTACAAACTTTAACCTCTTTATAATATTAGTGTAGATGTTTACTATACCTAGTAATCTACTCTGAAATAAAATAAATTGTATCTTATTTGAACACTTATAACTCTTTCATTAGACTTAAACTGTGGATATATGTCCTTTGAACGTAATGGACAGCGGGCAGGAAGGAGAAAGACACTTTTGGTTGGTTTTTAACCTCAAATTTGTGATTGTAAGATGCTTTAGTATTCTATAATAAAACGATATCTTCAAGCAATTTCTGCATAATCCTGAAAGTGGAGAAATGAATATGACACAAGAGCGTAGGAAATTGGATCTTGGAAAAAGGGAGGACCTATTGTATTATAAATAATACCCATGAAATAATTATAAAGTGCTATTTTCACAGCACAAGTGAGAAATATTTTTTTAAATTTAATAATTCAATTTCTTTCTTCTATTTTTCATTAATTTGGATATTTTTCAATATTTGATGCCAGGTATATTATAAAATAGCTAGATAGGATGTAACATGGCTTAGATACATTATTGAGATCATAACTCTCTGTCTGTTCTCTTATTGAATTCTTTCAATTTGCATTTTGCCTTTATTATGTCTGGTTTAAATTTTCACTCTACAACCCACAAGGTGGGAAGATCGATTCTATTGCAAGATGCAAGAATTTCTCCTTTCTCTCATATTTCATGTATGCTCTTGTATGTATACTTTATATTCAAATCATTATTCCTACCGTTCGATTTAAAACTACATTTAGGAAGAGATAATCTCCACGTCCATTTAGTAATGAAGTACAGTAAAAATATATTAACCGATCGGATGCGCGACTGCGCGAAAGCTTTTGTACCCTCTATGTGCCGGAGCGCAGAACTGCGCTCCCTAGAATGCGAATTCGATCTATTTTACCTGCGTTTATGGGTTTTTAAAGCTCATTCTTTGTTGTATCTCAAGTTTTTGAATGAATGAACGAGTTCTATTTGTCAAGTAACCTCATTTGCCGCGCAAGCCGGACAAAAAATCATTCCAAATATCGTCTTCGAACCGCGCATTAATGTTATAAAGTTAAGTATTTTTATATTCTTTGATATATTTAGAACAAAAATATTGAAATAAACTATCTTTAGTGTTATTGCTTCCATGGTTTTATTCAATAGACATGTGAGTACATTTCTGATATTAAATTTCGTTACTTATTTTCACTTAATGGATAAGTAATTATTAAAATATGAGTAATTATTGATGTCTGTATATTGAGAAAGCACTGCAACTTCTTAGTTTTTATATGAATATAATCAACACAAAAAAGTGTCTAAAAAACAGAAATCGTGCGCAAAATTGCGCGGCATACAGGGTACCTACCTACATTCCGCGTTACGTTAGGCCGGCACACGACCGGTTAAATAATCAATTCTGCATACTGCGCAGTATCGTCAAGTAATGTTGATAGAGATAAAGCTTAGAGAATTCCATATCATATCCAGAAAGCCATATCGCAACAAATAATTGTAATTGAATCAATAGGTACTTGTGAATGAACACGGAAGGTAACATTAGTCAGAGGGGTTTAGGGATGGGCGTTGAATGGACGGACTAGTTGAAATCAACCGTTGACGTTGCATCGACGTGTCGACGGTTTATGTTCATCGCATGAACTAGTTGAATTCGTAGACGGTGGACGGCGGACGCCGTGGTCGGTGGACGATTCGAGATTCAACGTAATACAAAACAACGAGCGAGAGCAAGACAAAACGTCTCCGTTTATTTCTCTCTCATCTCTCGCTGTCGACTTGTAGACCTGTGTACATGAACTATTGAGACTTGACAGAGACTTGAAATTTGAATGCATGCGTAGGGCGAGATAGGCTTAATAAGCTATTATCTATTATTTTTTACTTGATTTGTGCGATGTGCACGTGCGACGTTTCGGTGATTTTTGCGCTGTATAAAATAAAACAATTCTGTTTAATTATTTAATTTTTTATTGAACTAATATTTTACTGCTTACACCTGATATTGTTGTGTATACCTACTTATTTCTTTATTATATATAGAAATAAGTATATAAAACAATATGTAAAAGCCTATGTGCGTAATGTGCGTAAACAAATAAATAATAAAATATTTCTTTTTACATACAAGCACAAGTAGCGGTTTTACTTTCCCCGAAACTATATTCCTACGAACTTCTGTAAATTTTAAAAATTAACGTAATAAAAATAGCCGTCGAGCAGCGTCGCGCCGAACCGTAGACAGTTGACCATCGTCCCGATGTTCAGATAGAACGTCCGCGACGTCCGCGTAACGAAGTTGACGCGTCAACTAGTTGACGAATTCAACTAGTTGATCGTCTCGTCGATGGATAGACGTGGACGGTCTCGTTTCGTCGACGGTAAATACGTCGACGACCCATCCCTAGAGGGGTTATTGATCTAATGTCATAAATATCGCTGATTGATGATTATAATGACGCTTGAAGGCCACCACCTGTCAATGGTGATGGAAACTAATTTTATCAACTTAACCTTCTGCTGCTGCGAAATGTAATTTGTCCGTTGTTGGTATCTCCAATTGGTGAGTTGATCATTTTATGAAATAACAAGAGATGTCGCTGTAAAATGGCTTCATTATTATTTGAAATAATAAATATATATTGGTACCTACCGAATTAATACACCTTGAGGTGTATTCCCCACTATTCTCTCACGCTATTGCGTCAAACAAGAAAGTCAGTAGATAAGTTATAAATTGGAAAGAATATATAATTTGAACCCGAATTATTAAATAAACCATTCTTGCGCTTCGTATTATGTGCCATTTACTTTAAGAATATTTTTACTGAAGAATAAAACTTTCATTTCTATTTCGTGGATTACACGAAATACAAATAGCTTTACATAATAAAAATAATCACGTACAGTAGCCTGCAAACATCTTGAAAGTTTTGGGCGCAGTGGGGGGAAGTTTGCGCATGTACCATTCCACAAACGAGACCCAAAATTGTCTTCTGCGCATTCCCCCACTACGCCAAAAAATTTCAAGAAGTTGGCCGGCAACTGTAATCATCATGAACCAATTCAGAATGTGAAATGTCATGCTTGCGACACTTGTTATTAAAATGAACAAAGCGAGACGAATTCCTAACTTATCGAATTCGTACGATGAAAGTAACGGTTGTCGGAGCATTTAAATATTTAAAAGTTTTGAGGCAGTAGGTACCTACCTACGCTCGCGTATTTCTACATACATGGTGAAGTAAGAAGTTGAAATATATTAGAATCGTCTCTGAAATCTTTCAGGGCTGAAAGTTCTCAGTGAGAAATGCTGAAACTTTACAGGATGTAACAGAGCTAGTCCACAATACTGTACAGGTGTATTCCTGCTTTGATTATGAGTCGAAAATGTTCAAGCAACCATGACCTAATATCAATAGTTATGGAGTTATGCAATATCAAAGTTTGCATTTTTTTGTCAACATTTCTGACTTAAGGTACAGATACACATGCTTCTTTACTGGCATGCTAATGAGCATGCCACTAATAAGCATGCCCTAACAACTGTACACACTTGCTCATTACTGGCATGCTTATTAGTGGCATGCTCATAAATAAGCATGCCCAAAGCTAACAATCAAACACACATGCTTATTAGTGGCATGCTCTTGTCATAGAATAGAGACGCTCTTGTTCAAAATGGAAACTTTGCAAACTGAAATAGAAAATTCAAGTCAACCAATAAATCAAAAAAGTTCCCGAGTTTCCATCCGCACATTTTTGATTTTAGTTTATATAATTTTTATTGTAAGATTTGAATCATTCATGCCGATTAATAAAGTTTCATAAACATTATTTCTCACTATATTATTTTTACACAACGGTGACCGAGTATTCCACAAACATTCGTGATTCCTATAATAAGTCACGAAAAGTGATGTTTTATCATCTCCCCAACGCGCCATATTTGTTTCATCTGTCGCGGACTGAGAAGATCGCATTGATAATACTAGTCGCGAAGCCCGCGAATGATATAAGCATGCTCATAATAAGCAAGCCTGTTCACACATGTTCCAAAGATACCCCTTCTCGATGGTGAATGACAGTGGCAATGCTTATAAATCACCCGTCGGTTGCATTTTTTTGAGCATGCCCACTAGTTGGCATGCGCATTTCTCTCTAAGCATGGTGCGTACACACATGCCACTAATAAGCATGCCACTGTCAAAGTCGATACTGCGCATGCTCACGTGCCACTAAAGAAGCATGTGTATCAGACGCCTTATATTTTACAAAACGTTAAAGCATCATTACAGTAACTTATATCAATTACGAGAAATTCATTCGTTTCAATAAAAGTTAAATAAAATAATAAAAACCCTTAAAAATTCCAATTGGAAAACATTCCAGTTTTATAAGACACCCTGACGATGAAGGTTTTTTCCGAAACATGTAGGTGTAATTAATAAAATATAAGTAGACACGTACAAATAATACAATCAATATTTAAAAATGTCAATCTACAATGTTGCTGAATCAATTGAAAAAAGAAATAATTTGTGTTGCGAATTTTCAAATGTTAAAATTTTTTTGTTTTGTATTATAAAACATTCAAAAAATACTTTTTAGGCTCGCATACCTAAACGCCCCTAATTGAATATGTTTTTTGATTCACACAGCCCCACCTCGGGTACATATAATTGGTTTTGGTATTTTTATTTAAAGTTCACATAATGTTATTTCATTTTTTGGAAAAAAAAAACGATTATTTGCTTTCTATGTATGCAATAGAATGTTTCGCACTTTTAATGTATTACTTTAAACGGGAATCTTCGGATAAAACATCTCCCATGTTAAAATTATACTTTTTTAATAATTTTGTATGTTTTGTAAGGTATAGTAATTTATGAATTTTTGATTAATCACGTTAGTAAGAACGGGATCAGATTTCCTTTACTGTCCACGATAGATAAATAATAACTTCACAAATCCTGTTAATTGTTTGGTAATACGAGTCACCGTGTCAATAACATTGGGAACAATGGAGTAATTCAGCGGCCGTCTACAGTTATCCTTGTAATTGGGTTAAACGAAGGTTTAGTAAGCCCGTCACGATCGGCGGCAGAGGTCATTGCCAAGTTTCTTCAACTGTTGGCTGTTACATAAGACAGAAACACTCGCCAGACTCACCCAGTTTTCTTCGTCTGATGCAGCGCGGGCTCATCGTGTATATTCCGAAATTATTCCACTTCGCTTCAGTCGCTCGTATTTTACTGCACAGAGCCGGCTCAACTGTATAGAGGGTTATTTGGAAAACATTAATAACCTCGCAGGACTATATTCCTGCCTTCATTATGAATCGAAAATGTTCAAGCTATTATGACGTAATATCAATAGTTATGGAGACATGCGACATCAAAGTTTGCATTTTTTTTCCCAATATTTCTGACTTATTTTTTGTGAAACGTTGGACTATCATTACAGTAACCTATATCGAATATGAAAATTCATTCCCTTTAATACAACTCAGAATTTTTCATATATCAAATATGAAAAATTCATTACCTTTTAAGTTATATAAAAAAATAAATACCTTCGAATTCCAATTGGAATTTCTGCAGGATTTTTATCATTTTATATAACTTTTATTTAAATGAATGAATTTTTCGGAATCAATATAAGTTACTGTAATGATGGTTCAACATTTTGTAAAAAAAATAAGTCAAAAATAATGAAAAAAAATGCCAATTTTTATCATGTGACTGGGATGTGAGATTAAAGCTAAAATTACAAAAATGACGAATCCTTAGAATTTAAGTCGAAATCTGGAAAGACTTGCTAACGAGAAGGCGTGATTTTAATTGAGTACCGCAGGACGATCCGTGATGACAAACAGCTCGCCATATACAGGACCCGACTTCCGCGGCCACATGGACAGGGAGACGTGACCAGCGACCAGCGAGGAATGTGGAACCGACCCGTTACTCGGGCGAGTACCGCGGCGCGTCTGGAGGTGCAGGTGAGCGACCAGGAGGTCCTTGGTCGTGAAATATTTCGCGAGCCTGGGTGCTTCGTATGGTCCGTGTCATTGGAATGAGACCCGCCGAGATAGATCTCAGTACCATGTACACGTGTTGAGATTTTGATGGGGAGGTAAACTCAGAGATCAGCTCGAAGTTTGGTTGAAAAAGTAAAACTCAAGCTCAACTCAACTCAAATCGAACTACATGACTCATTTTCGATTTGACAGCGACTCGGAACCCAAATAAATTGCATAATTTTTGACATAAAGGTGTGTTTTTTTTTTTTTTAATTTTTATTGGTACTTAATAATAAGGTATATTAAACTATTATTTTGTTGGAAAAATATTCAAAAAAATATATATATAAATGGCCGCGTCGTTTCCATTCTCGTGGTGCTCCTCACTCGTGACTGAGATGCAACTTTCTCCGGTTTGTCTGATACAAGAAAAGAAATCACACATTTATTAAGAAATGAAATATACAAAAAGCAGTAGGTAGGTATATCCGATTGAGAAAAAAATGTTTTTTTTTTTTGTTAAATATAAATCAATTTGAAATAAAAATCCCGCAAAAGCATATATGTAATACTCCTATATTGCTAATGCCCATAAGTGGAGGTGTCACGGACTAAGCGGGGCAGAAAATGCTACTTTTATCTCATTGCTGTCACTTGCCATGTTGTGCGCAAGCGTCGTGACTCATTTAACCCGTGTGGCGGCGCTGATTGGATATAAATTGGCGCTAATTCTCGGACATGCGCATAAGACTCGAAGTGAAACAGGTATGGGTGAGATAAACATATATTTCTGCACTGTATTGATTCTCCAGACCCTGCTAGCAATATACGATATTACATATATGCATATAAGTAATTTTTTAAACAATCGATGGACTGACACTTGACGTTTGAATAATAACCAAGGTGATGGGAGAACTCTCTCTAAACTCTGAAATTTGCCGTGTGTTCGGTGGACTGCGAAATCCAAGAGTTGTCTCCAAAGAATTTCGTAAGAGCGTAATCCCCGACTCGGAGATTAATTCGAGTGTGAAATCTCATCTCATCCGTGGACACGGGTCATTACGCTTCTTTAGCGTGTGGTAATAAAAAGACAGCGAGGCATTAAGCACGGGGGCAGCTGACAGCCACATTTAGCATTCTCCTGCGCTGAGGAAGGATGCGGGGTGCGACGTTCAATCCCTTCTTCTGGAGATGCTTATCGCTGTGGTATATTCACTCTCTCGGCAATAACGTTATTTGGTGATTAGGGTCAACTTGAAGTAATTTATCCCAGCCTCCGGTTTCCAAGGGGCATCGAGCCTCACGACTTATGGCTCTTAATAAATTTAAATAACTAATTAGCTTTTATATACTTAATAAAAATGAACTTTGTTTTCACTAGCTTTGTATTGAAAAACATCAACATGTTGCAGAGCCCATGTCCCCTTCGTCAGGACGCAATTGTATACTAACAAATTAAAAAATCAAAAATCAAAGTATGGACAATCAAAATATAAAAATTATATATGAGGAATTAATAATAATCATGTGCCTACTAATATTAAAACAAATTTAAAAGATAACTATTTGTAAAAACGACCTGATTATTTATAATATTCAATTTTCTGATAACACTTATTCTTATTTCTAAAATTTCTAATTTATCAAACTGTGATTCTGCATAATTTGTATGTAAAATTTGTAAACCCTTATTAATATCCATAGCCAGATGGTTAGCTAATTCGGAGTAATTATTGCTACTTAAACACCTCAAGTATTTTTTTACTCTAATTTAAAAATGTCTACACATTTTACCTGAATAAAAATAATCACAATCATTACAAATCAATTAAAAAAACAAGATTTTATTCGATTCAATTCAATGTTTTTAACTGGCCGAATAAGCGTGTGCAGGTAGTAGATACCTATTTATTGAGCTATCCTGTTCGGCACCACAATCTGGGCTGCGCTGTGGGCTATCCTCTCCGCCTTGCTTACCCTCACAGAATATATGCTCATATGCCTAGTAAAGTATAAGGCGATTCATATAATCCAAGTATCATTCAATACAAAAATATGTCCAAAAAAAGTAACCCATAAAAACCAATTTTTTACAATACTCCCTTTCTCATTTTCGGGTTTCGTATCTACCACGTGCGTCGGAATCTCCATACAACTTGTATGAAAAAACCATTAAAATTGAAAAATCCAAAATTATACTATAATTATTTTTTTAACGTAAATTTGATAGATCTTCTTGATCGTCACCACGAGTCTACTTGCAAAGTTTCAGCTAGATTGAATTACGGGAAAAGGGTTGAAAATCGATCCAAAGTTTTTTCGTCCGACAGACAGACAGACAGACAGACAGAAAAACCAACCAGACGTTTTTTTGTCTCAGCAAGCAAGCAGACTGAAGGGAGTATGAAGAAAGCAATGAAAGGTCAGTCATCAAGTTAAAGTAAATATTCAGCATCAAATATATTTATATAACAAATAGATATGAATGTTCTGGAGTCATGATCTCGACCTTGGATTACGAATGCGAATGATCAGATGCTACATGTTCTCGCTATTATTTTATGGAATGGAAGCATGTACACTTAACGAAGAATTGATAAATAGACTTGAGATGAAGATGTACAGAAGAATATTCAAAATGAGCTGGATGGACCGAGTTAGGAATGAAGATGCCATACTTCGGATGAATAAAGAAAATAAGTTATTAAATCCGAAAACTTCAATATCTCGGACATGCGATGAAATATCCAGAGAAGTACGACGAAGATGGTGGGTCTTCAGAGTTATATCTAAATGGTTTATTGTTTGTTACACGTAGATAACCCACTAATGAGACTTTATTGAGGGGTCTAATATGGTTGGGGTCGCACCAACCCATGCGCACTTAGCGTAGCTGATAATACTTTGCCGAACTGCATTTACCATAATATACCATTTTTAGAGGACTGAGATTTATGAAGCTGTGTGGACTTTAGCATGTATGTATCGGTTTTCTAACTCTGGAGCTTGAACATTTGATGTGCGGAGCCTTTTATCACTTATATATAATGTTTAAAAATGTATTTCTAAAATGTAGTCTTCCTTGTGTTTGTGTTATATTTCTCAAGCGCATTATTTAAATTTTATCTTTGATATGTAGTATTTCTAATGTTTTGACTTATAAAAAAAATTACAGGTAGTTGCTTTAGAACAGACCTTGTCTAGTGAAGCAACGACCTTCATTTATAAAAAAAAAAAAAGAAATCTACTGCTGGAAGTCGGGGCCCTGGAAGAAGGAGAACATGTTGGCTGAAAAACCTGAGACAGTGGTTCGGCCAGACTACGTAGAGCTGTTCCGGGCCGCAGTAAACAAAGGTGCCATAGCCAACGTCCTTTGAATGGATTGGGCACGAAAAGAAGAAGAAGAAGACATTAATAATGTTGAAATAAATATTCATCATAAAATATTACGTAAAATACATATCAAAGTGCCCGCGACCTCTGATGTCTATAGCGGTGTCCCTCTTATTTATTTCCCTTTTGAGACTACAATAATTATTGTTTTCAACACGCGAGGACTTCGGAGGAATATGTACATTTAATGACCGCTGCTGCACGCACTCGGATTATTGACAATGCAATTATGCAAGGACCACACGGTTAGAGCCGCTTCGTCATCCCGAAGTGATGTTGCACGAGAGTACCTGTACAAATCAAGAGTGTAAACATTAAAAATAATTCATCTTGTCTCGAAACCTTTTCGCACCTTTGTTCTTATTTTTATTTTTTATTTTTCAGACGGAACCACCAACGTGTTTTTAAAACACTACTTGATAATAGAGATCTATCTATTCTCCAGCTGTAAAAAACTTCATTCGTGCAAAAAGACTTTATAAATGTAAATATTGTATAAGTTAAATACTAATTTAATTGAAAAACACTATTTTTTCCACTATATATTTTATTTAAATGTTAGAACGTTTTCGAGATAACTCTCAATAACATATTTTCAACTAAATTAAGCACAATTAGAGACAGTATTTATGGGGATTGGATGACCCTCCATTTTGGCATGTTCTGCCATTTCTGAGTTTAAGCTGAAGTTTTTTTTTACTCTCTTATGTTCTTCTAACCGCTCCTTGATTTTTCTTCCACTTTGTCCAATGTAAATTGCATCGCAATCTTTACAAAATAATTTATACACTTCGCTTTTTTCTTCCTCGGGGATTTTAAATTTATTATTCAATAAACAACTTTCAATTTTGTTTTTTTGTGTAGACGTTGCGACACCATTACATACACCCAATCCCCATAAATAGCCTAGTGATTCCAGAATAATAAATTCAACTGCTTTCTTGTCGGTGAAAAGATATTCTCTCTTAGAGACGCATCTACGTCTTGGATCCATCCACAAGCTCACACCTACAGACAATTTCAATGGCGTTTCTGTAGACTTCTTTCCTTGCACCCTCCGCAAAACAATTGCATAAGGCGTCTGATACACTTGCTTATTTAGTGGCACGTGTGCATGCGCAGTATCGACTTTGACAGTGGCATGCTTATTAGTGGCATGTGTGTACGCACATTGCTAGAAATGAGCATGCCACCTAGTGGCATGCTCAAAAATCAACCGCCGGTTGATTTATAAGCATGCCACTGTCATTCACCATAGAGAAGGGGTATCTTTGGAGCATGTGTGAACAGACTTGCTTATTTATGAGCATGCTTATGTCATTCGCGGGCTTCGCGGCTAGTATTATCAATGCGATCTTCTCAGTCGGGCGACAAATGAAACAAATATGGCGCGTTGGGGAGATGATAAAACATTACTTTTCGTGACTTATTATAGGAATTACGAATGTCTGTGGAATACTCGGTCACCGTTGTGTAAAAATAATATAGTGAGAAATAATGTTTACGAAACTTTATTAATAGGCAAACTAAAATTAAAAATGTGCGGATGGAAACTCGGGAACTTTTTTGATTTATTGGTTCACTTGAATTTTCTATTTCAGTTTGCAAAGTTTCCATTTTGAACAAGAGCGTCTCTACTCTATGACAAGAGCATGCCACTAATAAGCATGTGTGTTTGATTGTTAGCTTTGGGCATGCTTATTTATGAGCATGCCACTAATAAGCATGCCAGTAATGAGCAAGTGTGTACAGTTGTTAGGGCATGCTTATTAGTGGCATGCTCATTAGCATGCCAGTAAAGAAGCATGTGTATCTGTACCTTAATGGCTGCTACTCGGCCACGGGCAGTATTTCCGTTGAAAATGTAAATTAACTCCTTTGGATATTTTCCGTGTTAGTGAATGCCTAAAATACGCATTTTCTTTTTTAACAATTATTAAAAAGAAATTTTGGTCGAGTATATTTTGTAAAAAACATGTAAATATCTCATGTTTTCAGATATCTTTGTCACAAGTTTCAGCATCAAGGGTTAACACTTGGTTTTTCGATACCGAACACACGAAGATGCCCGATTTAAACTCAATAAAAAAACTATAAACACATTATACATCAATGACATAATAAACTGTAGATACCTACGTTACAAGCGTGAAATCTTGGCAACTCAAAATTAGGTAATTGCCTTCTTTGCATTCGTTATCAAACGAACGCTACGTCGAAAAAAAAAGTCCCGGGAAAAAGGGACACAGTCACCGTGACTTCAAATTACCTGATTTCTGATTTGTTGTCTCTTTCAATGCAATATTTGGTACATAGCTAGTACGGGAATAACGCGTCTAATGTTATACATGATAAAAACACATCTAAAGATAAAAATACTACTATAGTATATATTTTTCAAATACTAAATAAACAGATATTCATAAGGGCATCGATTTTACAACTATAGAAATTAAAAAAAATAAAACACAAAAATTGTGGTAATTCACGTGGTTTATTGGAAAGATAATTTAATACAATAATTTATGAGAATTCACTTTATTTGACTTGTATCTAAGTAAATGAATTTTTAATGTTCGATATAAATGACTTTCTTGATAGTCTTAAAGTTTTACAAAAGATAAGTCAGAAATATTGAAGATAAAAAACGCAAATTTTCATGTCGCTTGTCTCTTATCTGTCGACATTTCTCCCAAAGTATAGGTATTCTGTGTATTATTATATAAATTACAATAAACATCCTCTTTTACTCAGGTACAGCGAACACTCTTCATCTTCACAATGATCTTCTATTCTATATGAAATGTAGTCTTCCATTTAACAGTGCAGAGTATTTCCAAGGACCTGTTTAAACAATAGATTTTTGTGTTTTCCACCAATCAAATGACCCGTTTTCATTAAAATCCTATACTATACTATTAACAAGCAACCGGCCCTAAGTGATGTGTCACGTGCCGATGACCGACGATCGATAGTACGAAAGACTGTCCCAACATCCGCGTGGATTGCATTCCCGTTACGTACAACAGATTGGATGAAGACCTCTGCAGCCGAACAAGTTGTCGACAGTTCGCGTTCGGCGCGTGATGCGTTTCAAGGTAATGGAGTAAAAAATCTGAGTTAAGTAATCGTTGTAATCGGGGACCCGTCGGTAATGCCGTTACAGCACACTGTTAGAAAACCCGCTCTATTTTCTCGACGCAACATGGCCGCCGAAATGACAGTAGAACAGCGTTCCATTGTTATTCCTCAGATTCGATTGGCCCGTTGTGTATTTAAATTTAAATCAAATGGTTCCCGGTGACTGGAGCGAGCGAGGTCATATGTCAAACGGCTTTATTGGCCGGCTCAAACATTCCTACCTTTATGGAGGAGGCGGTAAAACGGTTAATTGCTCTCTTCTCTCTTCTGCCGTTATCAATCCTCGTTATTACGTTTAAAACAACGGCTTTCGAGCGGTGTCGGATTTACAATTCGCGCGTCATCTCGGACGGCGGCGCGTCGGACCACACGCGCCTCCGACGTGGCAGATGAAATTCGAACCTTTATCGCGGACCGACAAAACAAACTGTCGTTAAATACAACGAGACGCCATCTCTGTTTTATCACGCACAAAGAACTGAGTCAAATCTTCGTTCGACCTGAACAATATTAGATTGTAATTCTGACAGCCTCGAATTTAAATCTCGCAACGTACGTAACCCGCATAAGGCCGGTTGTTTGATTAGTGGATAGTAATAGTAAAAGTTTTCCACCAATCAAACAACCCGTTTTTACAAATATCTATGCTTTTAAAATTATTCTTGGGTTTTCACGGCCGTTCAGATTCTTCTGGTTTTTGTTTTCTGGGGTATTATGACGCGTTTTTACGACCTTTCTGGCCGACGTTTCGGATCCCATTGCAAGGTCTATCATCAGGGCTGGTGTGTTGTTGTGAGTGTTGACGATGTGGTTAATCATAGTTGGACGTAGTTATGCAGAAAACGACCATCACACAAAATGCTAAAAATAAGTTATGTACGGTTTTGGATAGGTAGCTCTTTACGATATCTTTATGTGCCGAAATCGTATGAGTGCTACAATTTTTATTTTATTTTATTTTTATAAATACAATTTCTTTTTACAGTTAAGATAGAAACAGTTTTTTGCAGTGGTATTTCTCTTCTTCAAGAGTAATACAACTCGTCGAGTAGGAGAGGAGTTTTTTGTAAATACATAATTTTTCTAACCCACATCACGGACACCATCGTTAAATTAACTCATAGTGGTTTCACTGATTTCTTCGACTTCAAATCTATAAATCATTGGCAAACAAATATTAATTGAAAACATCCATGTGGTATGGATGCATTATGAATCTTTTTAATTCCACTGTTATTACACGATGATAATTTTGTAGAAAATATCCAAGTGGGTTGAACGTTTTCTACGCCTCGGATAATACTGGACATTTTGTAGAAAGAATCCAAACTGTATTACACGTCATATCTTCGTAAATAAAAGTTTTTTTTTTATAATTAAATTAAAAAACCTTAAAAAAATATCTTTACAATGAACACTTTTCAAAAAAATATGCAATTAATTATAAAATTTTTGTATTGAGATTCAAATATAAAAAAAGAGTTGGCTGGGTAGAGATTTTTAACGACTCATTTGGAATTATTTTATTTTCTTTTAATGTTTATTCGTTCGATGAGTTCACCGTGATCTGTAAATGTGTTCGAATTCATCCATGTTTCTCATTAATCGCCATAAAACAACAAATACCAAATTCAATGCTCATATGTTTAGATGTTTTAGCCGTCCTTATTTTTGCGCCGCTATTCGTCATCATCATCGCTCATCATTCGCTAGAAATTCGTTTGAAACATATATAACCTTCTTCGAATTTACTGAGTGTGGTTTGAAACTATTTCTCTCGCTCGAAGTTTTTCCTTAAATGTGGAATCAGAAGGGTTTACAAATTGGCTCCTTTCTTCTGTATAGGATCTCTTAGATATCTTCAATTTATCAATCTATGAATTTAAAACTCCTGGATTTTCACCCCAGTCAAAAACCTTTTTTCTCTTTTCTTTTTAAAACATCTTTCTTTTGTCCAGACCTCGTATATGTATATGCAGAGTATTGCTTACATGTCTTTATGCTATATTTCTTTTGTTCTTCTCGTCTCTTCCCCTTTTCACTAAGTAAATCTGTCCTTTCCACGCTAATCCTGATACCCTTTTTACCTTTAATTCTTTGACTTAAATCTTTAATTAATTTTTTGAATTTTGAATTTAATTAATTTTTTTATTGGGCATCGTAAACTTGTATATTATACTTGAATTATTTACAAACACAAGAATCGCTGATTATGGAATGAATGAAGATATGCGCGTACTCATTTAAATTTGAATACATTGTAAAGTTTTTTATTTAGGCCTCTATATCAATTACGCTTATTATAATATCGAGTATAATCTAATAACTTAAGAAAAAAATTAAACCTGTACCATTATGCGACTTTTTGCGCAAATTTTTTGGCATACATAAATTATAAAAACAATAGTATCATAATATCTCTTCTATGTGTTATTAAATGTAAAACTTACTATAATTATTTTTAAATTTGTAAATCATATTTAAATATATCAGTAATAAAATAGGGATAATATCGTAATACAGTCGAGGGCTTCTTTAAAGTGGATGGATACTTACCTACTTTTTTTAAAAAATAAAATAGAGATGCGAACACGGAATTCGTGTCACATCAATATTCTTACTATTTTCAAATTAAGCTAAACGCTTGTGCTATGATAATAGGACTATTGTCTGGAGTGAGATTCGAACCTGCGACCTTTGGATCACGAGGCGAGAGTCCTAACCACAAGACCAAAAAGCTACTTATTTTAGATTGTGCTAAAAATCTTATTCTGTTACTTTAACTAACAGAATTACAAGCTTATTTCATTTTTAAAAACATCGTAGGTTTGGTAATTTATTAATTGATTAAATATTATAGTTTGTGTCATTAAATAATATATGGCACCTAATAAATAAATTTTAAAATGATATATTTCCATACAAAAATGTGATAAAAAACGCAAGAGAAGAAAGGTATGAGAAAAAAATTGAATTTTGGTCACTTTGCCGGACGATCGCCTTAATATCAAAAGATTGATCCATAACAAAAAGATGATTCGCAAATTTGGAATAATTATTTCTACTAAAACACCTTAAGTGTTCTTTAACTCTAACATCAAAAATTTTACACGTTTTCTTATTCAAAAATAATTACAATCATTAGGTACAAATCAATTTATGAACACCTGATTTTTTAAGAATCATCCTTTTCTTTATTATTTAATACGTATATACTTTTTTAAAAAGCTGAATTCGGGATTTTTTAACTATTGAATTTGAAGTTTGATTGATTGATTTAACTATTGAATGAAAATTGATTTATAAATACGATTTTTCTCCAAAGCTTTTGAATATCACTTATTACAGGGTAAAATAAAGATTTAAAAAACTTCTTATACTTCTTCAATTACCTATTGATTTTTAATTTGTTAATATCCAGTCTACCTTGTTGTATCTTGACGAAGGGACCATTGGCCCCGAAACATCTTGATATTTTCAATAAATTAACTAACTAATTACATAACTTAGTTAATTTTCAATAAATAAGTGGTGAAAACAATGTGTATATTTAGTAATTATACAATATATAAGTAGTAAGTTAGAATATATTAAACTATAATATTTAATGAAGTAAAAATTAGTAAAATATAAAATTATTATAATACTCACGTAGAGTTAACATAGTTTATGTTTTTCACCCAATTTAATGATCATTAAAAAAAGACCCGTTAACTTATTCGTTTTACATTCTATTGTATGCAGATTTTTCAACAAAACAGTTGGATATTCTTATTTCTTTTTTAGAACTATAAAAACAGATTCCACGCAGGGGTGGTATGATACACGCGACGCGTTTTTTACTACCGTAAGCTGAAAATAACGTGACGAGAATAATAATTAATTTTAAAAATTAACCATTAAAAATATTTGGCTGTTAAAGTCTTAATGGTTATGGTGTTTTGATATTTTTGGCCGGAACCGGTTCTGTCGCGCCGCAGCCGCTCGGTTTAACATCCCTGTCCTTGGAGTTTTTTGCCAGTCCATATTCCCAGAACTGGGTGTAATTACTTCGCATTCAGGTATACTTAGAACCGAACCGAACCTCTACCGGAGGATATTTCTGCGTTTTCGGACGCGCTGCATTTGGCATCCACAAAGGAATTTAAAAAATTACATTTACAGATTTTTGAGCGCACCCCTGAACGATAATTAATGGGAAAAAGTTGATTTATTGGGTGTCACCTATTAGGTAGTACAAAACCGAAAATGGAAATCATGATTTCAAATTTGGGTGTATTCTCATTGGTTAGGTTATCGCTAAGCAATTAGAATTGGTTAGCGATATCATAATAATCATGAATTGACCGCTATTATATAACATTGTACACTTTGTCATTTGGGCGTGATGAATACTATTAATAATAGTCTTTTGACAATTTATTTATATAGCACTGTTTTCTTGAATACTTGCCTCAAGGGCGCTTCACAAATTAAAATTATTTTACAAAACAACATATTGGCTAAAAAAACTTATTTACCATTAACTATAAATGGATGGCATGCAAAAAAATGAAATTGACGGTTAAAAGGTAGAGTAGCTTGTTGGTCTTGTGGTTAGGACACTCGCCTCGTGATCCAAAGGTTGCGGGTTCGAATCTCAGCCCAGACTAGCAAGTTAGTCCTATTTTCGTAGCACAAGCATTTAGCTTATTTTGAAAATAGTAAGAATATTGATGTGACACGTATTCTGTGTTCGCATCTCTATTTTTTTTTTTTAAAAAAAAGGTTATGTATTTTCGCGGAGTGGATATTAAGAGAAAACATAATACAATTTTTCAAAATAGGGAGGCTGCGATGGGCAGGGCACGTAAAGAGAATGTGTAAAGAGAGAATGACAAAAAAGATTCTCCTCACAAAGCCCCAAGATAGATCCGATGGCTGGATGGAATGCAAGCAAGACGTGAAAAGTGTAAGCATAGGGGATTGGAGAAGTACACGTCAGGACAGAGGAAGATGGAGGAGGCCAAGGCTCACAATGAGCTGTGGAGCCATTGATGATGATGGCATATTAAGTGTGGAAAACATTAGCTAGTGTTGTTGCGGTCAGATTCTATAGGTTTTTATAGGATTGATAATAAGATATTGATATAGAATAATACCTCTATATATTTTTTTAATAATTAATAATTCTGTTTTCAAAAAATACTGTTAAAAATATTTATTTATCTTAATAATTTAGTTCCACACATAATGTTGTGTGGGCTAATACATGATTTCACTTGGACATGTTGCATTCCACCTAATCATTTAAAAGTTTTTAAAATATAATTTTTGCACTTCAATTTAAACCTCCTTATATTCTATAATACCATCCTTAATTTTTTTAAGAGTAGGTACCTATAAATCATACTTAACTCAGCGCTATGACACAGTTATGAAGTGCTAATCACGATTTCCGCGTAAAGGTATAATGTTGGTAAGAGATTAATAACTATTCCTACTTAAGATATACCTACCTAATATTTTTTTTTTATATACATATTGTATCAGAGATAAACAGTGCACGAGAGATGTGTACCTTATCCAAAAAGATTAAAAACACCTTTTAATAATATCTTATCCATAAGTTCATCTGAAATATTTCAAATGTTACTAATAGTGATAAATCATTTTACTTGACTTGTGTTAAAGCGAATGATTTGTAATATTCGATAAAAAATACTTTAAAGGCTGTCTAACGTTTACAGAAGTATTGAAAAAAAAATGCAAACCTTGAAATCTCTCATCTCCAAAACTATTGCTATTTTCGCATGGCATTACAACATTTTCGATTCATTCTTATATTGTATAACCTGAAGTATTGTGGACAAGATGTAAAACATTCTTCATCTTGTGCTCTATCCGTTCAACAGATGTTGGCTATCGTCACTTTACTTACTGTGGCCAGGAATAGCTTTAAAGTAGACTGGCCAAACCACTGGCGACACCTAGAAGACAGCACTTAATCCAGGAATCAATGTCTGTGAATGCAAAATTTGTAGTGAAGTTGTTTTTGGTTGTACACATCGATTCAGATCTCTCCATGAATACACAAATCAGCAAAACTGTTAGTGCAGTTTTTATCAACTGAGACAGATCAAAAGTATTCGCAGACATCTTCCCTCTGAGGCAGCCCGTCTACTCATTTATGCATTCGTTGTATCACGTGTGGTCTACTGATGTTTCAGCTCGATAGACTACAATCTATTCTAAACGCTGCAGAACGGATAATATCCATATATTATTCGTCAAAATTCACGCACGTAACACCCCTTCTGCGAGAATTGCACTGGCTTCGTTTTCCTGAGAGAGTAGAGTTCAAACTGTGTTGGTTGATGTACAAGGCAACTCATAACATGGCGCCTCTGTATCTTCGGGAGCTCTGTATTCCAGACAACATAAATGGAAGACGTCAAACTCTCAGGCTAGCGTTTACTTCAGCGGTAGGAAGGATTGTGGAACCGGCAAGTCAGTGTTAGAATACTAGGGCGAACGGGCATTTGCGGTGGCGGGCCCCAAAGCGTGGAACTCATTGCCCTCCCTAATAAGAAACACGGATTCAGAAACTTTATTTATAAAAAGACTTAAAACGCACATGTTTACAAAATCTTTCCCAGAACATTTTTAATATTCGTTGTTTTCTTTTATTATTTTAGGTTTTGAGCTGTTTTTCTTTCTCTTTTCTTTTTCATTTTATTATTCTATGCTTTTAGTAGGTAAGAGTTCTTTGTGTGTAAAGCGCCCTTGAGGTGAAATTTTCACAAAAATGTATACTTACGATATATAAATAATCCTATATTATTATTATTGTCTCAGGTTTTTCTGCCATGTTGTTCTCCTTCTTACAAGGCCCCGATTTCCGGCAATCTTCCCTTGCATTTGAAGTTCAAGATCTCGCACTTATCTGGATTGTTCATTACGCGTCCGAGATATTGAAGTTTTCAAATTTTTACAGTTCTGATTACTTATTTTTCTTTATTCATCCGAACCAAAACATCTCCATTCGTAACTCTGTCCATCCAGCTATTTGGAGTATTCTTCTGACCCACATCTCGAATGCCTCAAGCGCCTTATCAACCCACCGGTAACGACCCATGCTTCCATTCCATAGAATAATATCGAGAACACATTGCATCTGATCATTAGGGCGATATATATAAATTCTTCTTCTTCTTCCTCTGCTTCATCTAGGACTGCGTCCTGTCATTGCTCGGAGCCTGTTCCTGCGATACAGATGTCCAGCTATCTCGCCATCTTTTATGCGGTCTTCCTGGGAGTCTGGTACCAGACGGCAGCTTGTTCGCTGCTATGCTCACTACTCTCCCAGAACAAGCTCTCTCCACATGATCTCTCACGTCTTCTAGATCTTCCCCATCGGATAATATCCTCGACGTCACAAGTCCTTCGTATTTCGGAATTCCTCACTCGGTCTCGTCAGTCCCGCAATGGGTCGGAGAGTCTTCATCTCAGTTGTTCTTAGGAGATTTTTAGTTCTGGTAGTGTCAGCCCCTGTCTCAATACCGTGCGATAAATTAATTATTACAATTAATAATATAATTTCAAACTTGTGGTTGAGAAATTTAGGTTTCACCGTTTGAAAGAAATGCCAGTTTTGAAAAGTTAAATGATCGGAGTATTATATCGTTATTAGTTAGCAATCACAACATTTGTGCATAAATAATGAAAAAAGTCAATTAAGCAAATAAATAACCAAATATTAAAGAGATTCTGTCCCATTTACATAATATTATACAGGCTTTTATGTTACATGGAATGAATACATAATTAGAAAAAACGATTCCATCTTACTAGTCACCAGTCACCACCATTATGATATAACGGATGGCGACCTCTGGTGGCTCTACCGCACTGCGATCAACTAGTACTAACATAAATAGACAAAACGATAAAAAATAATCTTCCATTCTTGCTCAAATGTACGTAATAGTAATAAAAACTTAGTATTTTAACGCCATAAAATACATAAGTGTATATTCCCATGTAGACATAGCAACATTGCAAAGCATTGTTTCCGTTCTGACGCACAGATCAATTCATCTGGCTGAAGACAGCGCGGAGCGCGGACTAGATTGTGAGTTTACCAAAAAAATGATGAAAATTGTTAATTATGGAAATAATCATCGAAGGTCTTCTTCTTCATCCTAAGCCATCTCTCCTCTGCTGGATGTAATCCTCTTCTAAAGCTTTCCAATCTTCTAATCTTCTTTGGGCTTTTCTTATCCACCCACTAGCCGCGAAGGGGATAATTATCATCGGCCCACCTTTTCTGAAGCCGGCCTTTTCCTCTTTTCATGTCCCATGGTCTCCACCACAGAACTCTGTGTGGCCATCTGTCTATTCCTTGTTTGGCTACATGACCTGCCCATTGCCATTTTAATTTGATGATCTACCTCATCGACAACGTCCGTCGTCTGATTTCCTCATCTCTCAGACTTATGCCTAGCATTTGTCTCTCCGTAGATCGCTGTGTACATCTTAGTTTATGTATGGTCCTCGCAGTTAGCGTGATAGTTTCCAGAGCATAGTAAGCACAGAGAGGATGCGTGTTTCAAACACATGCAAATCCTTTAAAATTCATAAGAATATCTCTATTTTTAAGGACATGATTAAATTTTCCAAAGGCCGCCCCACCTAGTGCAATTCTTCTAGGTATTTCTGCTATCTGGTTTTCCTTCCCTAATTTGATCTTATATCCAAGATATATATTCTTCAACGGCTTCAATTGTCTTGTTATTCATTGTGATACCTACTACTGTTGCATGATTTTGGTATTTATTTTATTTTTTAACCAACAGACCGTCAACAGGTTATTAATGACCCTAATGGATGATCCTAAGGTATTATTGTTGTTCATCTCTAGACAATCTTTAGGGAAGCATCGTAGAGAATTTTAACAAATCTTTCAAAAGCAAGAAATGTTTTTTACATAAATATTTTATATTATTTGATAATTTTCTTTTATATTATTTTTACTAATTTTAATGTATTTTATGTTTTTTTTTTACTTATTTTGTCTTGTATATTATTTTCTATGTCCGCCACTAACGATACCAGATGGTGCAAATAACGATGAGGTATAAAAAAACTAGGTAACAAAATAGTAAATAATAATCAAAAAACGCATAATTCTCTTTGTGACTTCACTAACATTACGCTACGTTGGATGACGCTTCTCGCACGGCCTTAATTCGCGGCCGATATGTAAAGTAATAAAAGTACATTTCATTTTTGACGGATTATAACTGGTATAAAAATAATCGTTGTTTGCTAAATAAAGTCCCTGTAATAGGATATTTATTTATTTTCAAATTAAGAAATAAAATAAAATACGTGTTCTTCGATTAGTGGTTGGCAATCACCCTTTTACCGGGTGACATGCCAGAAAATTATTAAAAAAAAAAACAATAATTGAAAGCTTTTTTCCTACATTATAATACCTAATATTCTTCTTCTTTTTCTTTTAGTAGATCTGTTGGTTTGTGCTATAGAAAACAACGCCTCCTGGGATGACGAGATCCAGCTATCCCTCCATCTTTTCGATGTTCGGTCTTCCCGGTAGGTTTCGTCCAGAGGGGATTTCATTCGCTGCTGTATGCACGAATCTATCACTGTCCATTCTGGCTACGTGATCCCGCCAAAATCTCCTTCTGGATCTACTATATCGTTACATGTCCTCTATTTTGCAAGTTTTCCTTATGTCTTCATTTCGGACACGGTCACGTAGAGTTTTTCCAGTAATGGATCTCAGCACCTTAATTTCAGCTGTTCTGAGGAGTCTTTTGGTGCGGACAGTGTCAGCCCGCGTCTCTATAGCGTAAGTCATAATAGGTCGCACGCATGTCTTGTATATTTTGACCTTACTTTCAATATGCATATTTTTGTTTTTCTAGACCAAAGTCTTGAAACATCCTGATATGAAGGATGCTCTGTTAACTTGCCCTCGGACTTGTTCCACCTAATACTGATATTCTAATAAAACAACTTCAGGGATCTTTCTATTATTTTAAGACTTCCAAGTGTGTCAGAAGTTGGCTACGTATGACACCACAATCGATCGCAGTGCACCGTGAGGAAGGTAATTGTAATCAACACTTTATTGTCTTATAAAGATCCCGTACGCTCGACCGGCTTGTGCATTGCTTGAATGAATCGGTGATGAAATTTTATTATATAAATCATACGGAATTTATGTTAATTCGCTTCAATATCGCAAGTAGTACATCTGAACACGATTTGAGCAGTCACAGAGGACACATAACTGTTTTTAATTAATTCCGAATATTACTCATCCTTAATATCGCAGTCTCCATCGAGAATGACTTCTGTCGTTGTCTTTAACGGCGCGTATTGGCGAAGGGAAAAACTACATTTCAAAATGAAGACTACAACACACACACGTTCACCAGTTTGAAGACTACAAAGTGTACACTACAATTGTAGTAAAAACTACATGAAGTGAAGTAATTGTAGTACTACGAAATGAAGTGAAGTAATGAAGTAATTGTAATATTAATGAAGTGAAGTAATGAAATGAAGTAATTGTACTACAAAATTGTAGTACTAGTGAAATAAATATTTTTCCCAAATAAAAATTTGGCGAGCTAAAAAAAAAAAAAAACTTCACAAAAATTTCACGTAAAAATACACTATTTAAAGTATGTTTCTTATACTTTCGATAACATTGAAGTGTGTGTACTTTGTAGTGTTCGCTTTGAAATGAAGTGTATACTTTCAATAACTTTAGTGTTTGTAGTTTGTAGTGTGCACTACACTTCAAAACGTGTGAAGTGTGCACTTCAATGTAATGTAGTACTACATTATAGTAGTGAGTACAGAGCGGACCCATAACTAGCACGTATGAAGAAAGCAGACCAAAAATACGCCTTTGAATATTTATAAAGCAATTGGACATTCAATGCCAAATGTGGTGCCGATCTCTCATACATGTAGCGGCATTTAAATTTAACCTCTCATACATGTAGCGAAATGTAAATTTAACCCTTATTTATGGTTTGGTATGGCGAGGTCACACGTGATACCTCACATAATTATTTATTAGAAAATTGCAGTTAATTTCAAGACAGGCTGTATTATGTGTGACACTAGTGATGACATCAAAATCACTAACTGTGACTCAATCACACACAGGTATACGCCACAATCACTAACAGTTATCCAATGTCTGAATATATCTTGATTCGTGATTCTTGCGTTCTTATTTTGATTTGATTTTGATTCACTTACATAAAGGAAGGATTATAATAATAATTTGGGGGCTTTTTTTCATTTGTTTCGTAAATTATATTTGTACTTACATTATCCTTTAACGGTGATCACAGTAACTGGTAATCGAGGTTCTTAGTAGTTTTATGCTTTTATTCTTAGAACCTTTATTTTTTTACTCCCTTTCTTTTAACTCGTAGCGTCTGCGATTTGTTGTCTGCCGGAAAAACTTTGGATCGATTTTAAACCCTTTCCCGTGATCCGAGCTGAAACCTTGCAGGCAGACTCGTGGCGACGATAAAAATGATCTAACAAATTTTCGTTTAAAAAAATTAATAATTATAGTATAATTATGGATTTTTCGAAATTTTAATGGTTTTTTCAAATTGGAATCAATATGTAGGTATTGATCCCGACGCGTGCAATAAGCACGAAACCTGATTCAATGACAAAGGGGGTGTAATAAAAACTTGGTTTTTATGGGTTAGTTTTTTCAAGTCTAAGTTTAGCGAAAGGGATTTTAGCGGGACCATCCGAAATACGTAATACATGCTGAAGAAAATTAAAAAAAAACTAAAAACGTCCGTTTTTAAAAAATCCATATTTGCAATTAATTTTTTTTTAAATACTAGTTAGTGAAGGACTAAACTTGGTATAAAATTATCAATTATGTTCAAGTTTTTTGTTTGTAACGTTGTGAAAATTCATTTTTAATATTTAAAAAAAAATGAGGATAAACAACACTGTTTTATTCCACTATATTTATTTTGAATTGTTAGAACGTTTTCGGGATTTCTTCCATTGTCAATAACAACACGTTTACAACTAAATTAAAAATAATTCGAGACAGAATTTATAGGGATTGGGTGGGTGTAATGGTGGTGGGGGTCGGGGGCGGGGTTAGAATGGACAGGAGTGGGCAGGTTATGGGCGGTATTTGGATGTTAATTATATTTTTATTATTTATTTTATTATTATTTATTTCTAAAATCTCCAAGATGTCCATTTTTCTTCCATTATTGCACCCATATAATAATTTTGAATCAAACTTATGTCCCTCCATTCTGGCATGCTCTGCCATTTCTGAATTTAAACTAAAGTTTTTTACGGCTCTTTTATGCTCTTCAAATCCTTACTTTATTTTTCTCCCACTTTGTCCGATGTAAACCGCGTCACAATCACATTAGAATTATTATTATACAAGTTATAGGTTAATAAAGAACAAGTAAATAAATTATCACACAAAAAATTCTATATTCCTGGTTGTTCGTGTTCAAAAACCTTGGGGCGAGTCTTGAAATGTTCAGGTATAAAGTACACGGGTATTCTAGTTACTAGTTTGTATTATTTTATGACATATCCAGGACACGCGGGAGCTCAGCAGGTAGTCTGGTGCTGCGTAGGTACCTATATAGGACGATTTTATGTGCCTGGATGTCTTCGGTAGCAAGGATCTGGTAGGTACTCAAGGATGCACAAACGTAACCAAATGTAATATGTATTATTAATAAGTCTATTTGCAGTGTGCAACACAGGACGGTGCCAGTAATAAATAATTTATTATAATAAACATTATAGAAAATTTTACGGACAATACTCTATGAAAACCCATCGCTTTTATTTATTTTAATCATTTTAATGTCTTAACTTAAAAACACTGTTCATTAAGAGATAAAAAAACACGTTTATATTTGGTAAATTGTTTTAGGCTGGCACAAAATATATAAAAATAATATCATTCAATCAATTCCCCACGGCAGAGCTTCCTAGACTAGCTAACGGATACGAGCAACTTTCTTTGTCTTTGCCAATAACTTAACATATATTAAAAGGTGTATTGAAAGATTACTAGTACACATTTGTCGAATTGGACTTAAATAATTGATTTGTATTTGTATGTATATTTTTTATTATAATATTACTTTCAAAGCTTGTGCTATATCTTTTCACTCTACATTATTACTTTTTTTGTTTTTAAATTTCTATTATATTATGTTTTTCTTATGCTTCTGTTTTTTACTCCCTTTATATTAACTCGTGGCGTCTGCTTGCTTGCTTGCCGGCTTGCCGTCAAAAAAAACTTTAAATCGATTTTTGACCCTTTTCCCGTGATTCAATCGAGCTGAAACTTGGCAAGTACACTCGTGGCGAAGATCAAGAAGATCTATCAAATTTTCGTTAAAAAATAAATAAATTATATTATAATTACGGATTTTTAGAAATTTTATTGGTTTTTTCAAATTGGAATCATTAGAAAAGTTTGATTAGCAACGGTGGCCCGATAACGTCGCGGAATATTTTCTAAGTTTGAATTACTCCGTCGGTATAAATAATAGGTACTTCACTACGAATGTCGAAAATCTAAATTGACCGTCAAATGTTTTTAGAATTTAATCTTCAAAGCATGAAGTGTGAAATTTAATCTTCAAAGCTCAAAACATCTGACATTTTAGAAATATATTAAATTACTGTAAGTTTAGTGTTATGTTATATGTTTTAATTCGTCTTTAATTGTTGTTATATTTTACAAAGAAAGGGAGTATAATAAAAACTTGGTTTTTATGGGTTACTTTTTATATACCTACTAAGTTCAGAGCGGACCCATCACTAATACACAAATATATCTAATAAATATGTTGCCAAGCACATAATTTTAATTTTCATTGAATAATAAGATTACAACAAAAAATATTAAATCAACCCATAAATAGCCGGTAAATTCTTAAACCATCGTTAAATATTTATTCTTACTACTTATACTTTAACTGAAGATGACGTACTCACCCTCGATATTACATAACGATTTGTTTTTAAATGTAAAGAGTACATACGAATAAAAGGGGTGCCGGGTCCAGACGGGAGATAGGTAGGTTTAGACCTTGAAACACCCTTCAAGGATTGCTGTGAAACACCCAAAGGACGAACGGGTGCGCTTTGGGATGTGTGAATATGGCTTTGTGGTTGCGGATTCTATGACATCCAGCAAATAACCATCGACCGCAGTGCATCTTACGGAAATGTATCATAAAAATGTTTCAGTAAGGAGTTACATACCCCCGCAAGTATTTGTAACCGTTTAGGCGAATAGTCGTTTTCTTTTCTTCAATAGCTTCTAATGGAACCTTTTGAAATTTATTGTTTCGGAGGTAAGTTTATGGAACTCCATAATCACACATATGGAAATAAAAACACTTGTTTTTAAGTTTAATAATTGTTTAATAGTTGTAATAATTTGTATTATTTTAAAACTAAATTAAATAAAACTCAGGACGGCATTTGCCGGGCGGCCGGCGAGTCTATTACTCTTGACATGTTCAGTGACGTTTGGAGAAAGACGCGACAACATGAGGAAAAATATTTGGTACTCGAACCAAAACTAGATAATTTCACTGATGGACTTGTTATAAGAGTAGGACATTCCGATAGTGAATCATCAGATTCTTCTAGTGATGAAGATTTAAGCCATGTATTCACTAGGGGACAAATCGCGAAACATTCCGAGCGGCACGTCGCATCAACATCTACGCTCATGTTTCGGGGACAATGACGCGGTCATTTGACGTGTACACACCGGGATTCACATATCACTTGTCGCCCGATGAGGTTATGATGACAGCTGCGTATCTATTTATTTTAACGAGTTATCGAAACGTAAGAGGAGAAAAAGGTGGTGGGTGTGAAATTATTTACTGCAAAGAGAAAGAAGGATGGATATTCTATGCGATCTTCGAATGTCTGACGGATCTTTTGCCAATTTCTCTCGAATAACAACAACTGTTTTTGACAATTATTACAAATAATCGGGCCTTCCATAGCCAAGCAAGACAATATTAAGGAACGCTGTTGGCCCTCACATCATTTTATTTTTCACTCACTTACCACGTGGTACTGACGCAAAGCATGATGTCGCCGTAAGCTCGCTCGGGTACCGTGCGCATAGCAACGTTGCCGCGACACGTAGAAATGCTCCGCTATGTTGTGCGCGACGTCGCGGAACAGTGCGCGACGTTGCAACGTCACGTAGACTCTATGCCACGCGTGATGTTGAGGGGCAATTTGTTCCATAGTGAATACATAGCTTTAAGCGGCGTAGAAGAATTGATTTGCGATTCTGATTTGAAACAATGATGTAACAAAATGAATATTATATTTCTTACAATATCCCATCGTTTTTTTATTTTATACACGACCCACCCAACTGACTCAAAGTTTTTAAAAACGGTGGTTTAATATAACAACCCTTTGATAAAAGTATATTGTGGCAATTAAAACAAACATTCATCCATCTTTCATCTGCATTAATCCGTATTCTGAATTCTGAGATCAACTAAGCAATGATGCTATTTCCTGTATCTTGACAGATATTGATATAACATTGTGACGCCGCCCGTTTTTTTTGACGTTTTATGTTTGACAGGTTTGAAATTAATGAATTCAATTAATTAAAAAGCTCATTATTCATAATTGTGAATAATTTAAGGTTTATTTACGCGATAGAGCTTTCTGATTGATTGAATTCATTCATTTCAAACATGTCAAACTTAAAACGTCGAAATTGGCGGCAATATAATATTATACATACCTGTCAAGATTGAGATAAATATTTGACATCTTAATATTGCTATTTTCAGAATAGCACAGATTGTTATACTAAGTGCCTTTAAAAACATTGCATTTTTAAATGGTTAAAATAATATAAAACGATTTTTTTTATACATGCTGTATAATAAAATTGCATTGGCGGGAAATATGTGTACGTGCCAGCTTTAGATAACGTAGCTGTAGGTGGCGGTTCGTCATATTCTTCCTCATATTTTAAATTGCCATTCTTCATTAATCTCTTAAATCTTATTATGAATGAACTTTAAATTGGTTTTTTGTAGCTGTGGTGCTATTTCCCTACGTCGAAATGTCTTTATTGCACATATAATGTCTTCTTTCACAGTATAAGTACGTACCAATCAATCTTGCGAATTTTTTGAAAACTTTTACACTACCTATGTGTACAGTTCGACTACAGAAACAATCAATTATTTAATTTAATTGGACAAGAAAGTACATTACAAAAATCAGACAGAAAATGGCAAATCAACAATCTTAACAAATATGAAATAATGGTTTTTAAAATTATGCCAATTATAAATTTTCCACTGAATATAGTAATTTACTATAACTCACTTTAAGCTAGTGTAGAGGGTGGAGGGGAATGTGGGACGGGAGTAGAAGGGAAGATATAATGTACGAATTAGTTTGGGTGCGGTAGTGTAGATACTGTTTGTTTTATGTTTCTTTTTGTTGAGTTGAAAATGTCAATGTGGTGATAGTTTGTGTTAAATGAATTTGTGGATCTGTACATAAAGGAGTTTTGTTTTGAGTTGGTCTTACAAAAGGGGAGATGAAAAGTAGGTGAATGTCTGTTATTGCGAGTTGGGATGTGGTAAGATATTCGTTGAAGAAGTTCCAGACTATCAATTGTGTGTTATGTTGAGTAGCATCACCGCGTCATGTTTCTTCGACGAGTTATACTTATACTAAATGTTATACTAAATGATTTGTATTCGCAACATCCCTAGTAAGTAGGCACTAGCTTTTCGATATCCATTTGATTGTCCCGGATTCAGAAGAGGAAGAAACAATTTTAAAATACAGAATATCTTCCGCTCGATAACCTACCCTCTCGAGCAAATAGTGGTTAACCCAACGTGGAAATAATTCATCTCTCACGAGTTTTACGGTTTATTTAACACCTGAGGTGTATCGGAAATGAAGGGTTGTTTTTTTACATGCATAACGGTGCTTCCTTTCATGCCCTTGGCTCAGGCCCAACCCTTAAAAGATAATTGAAGGAACCCTTTACCTGTAAGTAAGTAGATGTACGTGCATACCTGGCTCTGCTGTTTGAACACGACTTGTTGTGACCTGAAGATTCCTCAAAAATCGCAAAATTATAAAATACATCAAAACAGGTTGAAACACTCAAAGAGCACTTGAGATGTCAAAATTTTCATGGTTTTTCATAATTTCCGAATCATTTAATGGAAAATGAATCATACTTTGGATAAAAAAAAATGAGCGAGCCTTATAGTAGTCGCAAATGATGTGTTGTAACATTTTACATCTCACAATTAAAAATATAAATTGAGCAGCAACAGAAATTAACATCAAATTTAAAAAAAATTAGTACCTATATATTTATTAATTAGTAAATACAAGAAAAGAAAATGTATGTTCAATTTATTTATTATTGAATTTTACCACACTAGATAGGTACCGGATATTTTATTTATTTATTTATTTAATTTATTTATTTTATTGTTTATTTATATTTGTTTATTATTATTTATAACTGCCATATTAGGTAGGTAAGAATTTAAATAGTTACAAAAATAAATATTATATTACAGTATACTTTAAATTATATAAATCAGTTTTTGCCAGTTCAGAGGTCAAGGGCGGAACACTTCTTCAGCATACCTTCTACCCGATATTTTTATAAACTTAGTAATACGATGTTTAAAGGCTTTGTGTAGAGTTATTTCTTTAGTTTCATTAACTTATTAAAAACAAGCGGAGCAGTGAAATTAAATTGTCTTTGCCCAAAAGACGTTTTCCTTTTAGGTATCTCGAAATTAATTGTATTTGCCAGCCTTGTAACCCGTATTTGTTGTGTATGATTAAAATTTACCTTGTCCTTGTGGAATTTTACAAGTATGGTTTTAAGGTATAATTGTCTTTGGTCAAGAACGTTAAATATTCCAAACAAATCATCTGAAGGAAACATTCTCGATTTCTTGGTGATTATACGCATGATGCATTTTAACGATTGAGTGATGGAACAATATAAAGTCCTGAGGGATACAATGTCTACCACATTTCTCAGACTTCTATATATATACGCATTTTGTTTAGAAATGTGTTTGGTCAACGATATGTTTTTATTTATTTTCATAGATAGCGGTAGTATGCCACCATACATATTGTATGACAATTTTGAATAAATATTTAAAAATAATCACATAAATTCAATAAAATTTAAGAATGTAAAACATTAAGGGTGGTTATTGTTTACATTAATGTAAAAAAAAGTATTTATTGGATAGTTTCGAAGATATAAGCCAAAATATATCAAAGTTACAACATCCACACGCTTGACACCAGCCCCGTGGCATATATACAAAATCAGAAGCGTTGATTATTGGAAGTGTGCGTCTTCGCTGTGATGGCACTTGCTGGACATTGATTTGTTTATAAACGACTTTTCCATCGCGCTCATTGTTTCCCTGGTGTTTTATTTCCTGTTACGCATTTCCGTCCTTTTTCAATAAATCACTACCACAGATTGCAGGAAAGCGAGCGGAAAGATGTTAAACATCAATAATATTGGTCCCAAATTTAGAATCTTCCAAATAAATCAGAATCGTTAGAAATATGTAAAGTATGCAAAATTAACCAAAAAATTATAAATAACCAACCAAATTTATTTACCAGTCCCATCTTAAACATAATTCTAATAATTTCCAGTCATTATTGGGAATTATTCCATTTCTTTCATCACACAGTTTTAAATATTAATACTGTTAATGTAAATCGGTTTGTGTTTATTCACTGTAAATTAAATTAAACAAATTCGTTTGGTTTAAACTCTCCATTATATAATAATATTATAGCAGTTTAAACCAAGTATATTTGTGGGTAACTTAATTAAAAATATTTGTTCAATTATACCACCTTGCCTTACGGCTGAGTTACGTTTCGAGAATGTTGGTCGTAAAGCGAAATGCCGAAAGAATAGGAAACTAAAGAACTATTGTATTAAAAACACGAAATTTAATGACCAACATGACATCTTGCTGTCACCATCCGCTGTTGTCATTTTAAACAACGTCTTGGTGTGTGAAGGAATGAACGTATTCATAAAAATATATTTCCTATTTAAATTAGCCGTACATCAAAAAATTTAGGCCGAAAATATTTTTTTTTTTTTTTCTTTACAGGTTATCTTATTCATTCATAAGCATGTTCATACAGAGCGTTTGGCCAATTACAAAAAGCCATAATTTTAAAAAGGTAAGTATATGTATCAGTGGTAGTAATTCAAGTAGTAAGTTGGCGTGTGTGAGTGTGTTGTTGTGTGTCGGAATGAAAACAAATCATAAAAAATAAGAGAAGTCAGTAATATTGAATGGTTGAATTATTGTATTGAATTGACTACATAGCAGGATGCCACAAGATGCACTCCTAGAGTTCTGAAGTGGAGATCTTGGGAGAATAAGAGAGGCGACGGAAGATCTCAAAAGAGATAAGAGCAAAACTGTGAAGAGATGAAGGCTAAAGAAATAGAAGTAATATTAAAAAAAATGCAAACTTTGATGTCGCTTATCTCCTTAACTGTTAACATTTCACCTAAAGTGTAAATATTTTCTATTCAAAATTGAATGTAGAAGACGCCCCCGAAATTTTCGCTAATAAAACTGTTGTTCTTGATAAATTATATACCGACACTGTATATTGTAATGTACCTATACCAACCATTATATAAATCAACATTGTATAGGAATGATAAACATGGAATAAACATTTTAGTTTTGTAAACAGAAATGTAAATTCCAATATTAATATCAATTAGAGTCCCTACAACGACCCCGGTCTTATCATAAAGTAACTTTGACCCGGAGCCGCCCGATGTTCCATACTTATCATCCTAATTGTTTGGATTAGAATCCCATATAAGCAGAGTCTTGTCTCTAACTAGATGCATTATTGATCAGTCTTCACATAGATTCAGTAGAAGTAGATGACTACGGGAGTGTTCACATCAATGTAATTGTGCTTTTATTAATTGTTGTAATAAATCCAAAATAAAAAGTAATCTCAACCATC
>JADDOH010012561.1:0-16056 GCA_016648135.1 Agrypnia vestita | reverse complement strand
AACAATCAATATATGTAGTTTATACAAAAATTGTGAATTTTTAAAATTAACAATTATGTCCAACGACAAAGTTAACACTATAAACATCAAAAACAATAAAAATGATTGATAATTTTAACACAGTGGAGTTTTTGGCATTTACGGCAAAAAAAATTCAGTTAGAATTAATATTTATAACTTTTTGCTTTCATTCTAATCAGTAAAATAATATATATACAACTTTACAAAATTGATCTTGGGTTGAGCCATCTTGATGTAGGTGCTTTAAAAAGATGCGTGTTATTTATTCACAAAAACAAATACAATAATGTATATTACTCTTTTAATACACTTACGGGCAATCCCCTCAATCCTCTCACTCCTGCAGCACCCGGCGTACCAGGTAGTCCCGGCAGTCCCCTTTCTCCCGCCTGTCCCTGGGGTCCCTGTTGGCCCGGTGGGCCTGATGGACCGTCCGCTCCTGTGTCCCCCTTCGGCCCGTCCAAGCCGGGAGGGCCAGAGAGCCCCTGGGGGCCTGTCGCACCCAATCGACCCGGTTCGCCGGCGGAGCCCTTGGGGCCTGATGCACCGGTGGGGCCCTGGGGACCCATACTGCCAGCTTGACCCTGAAAATGTAAAAAAATATAGTGTTACAGATTTATGGCAAAAAGTAAAGACTGTACAAACATTATATTTTATTATGTGTGTTAATTAATCCGGTGTCATTATAAAATTTAATCGTTCTTATTTTGTGGCCATAGTGCTGTCGTCTTGTGAAAATAGTATGATAAAGTTTTCGTTGTTTGTTGTTTCAAAATTACATGCAGTAATTTTTACATCATAATTATTAATATTTTCACTGTCCAAAAATTCAAATTAACATCAATACCTTCAAACTAAGTAGTGTAATTTAGATTTACTATCTTAGAAATTAAATTATTGTTATGCACAGCCTTTTTGATTATACAGAGACTTCCTTCTGTGTTCTTTATAAAAGAAACATCATAGAGCAGTGTGTACTCTGATATTCACTATAAGAGTATGAAAAATATACAGAGAACACAAAAAACTGAAGTAATAACTTGTCAAATCTCGTGGCTACTTACATAACTGGGAATTTATGTAAGTAAAGTGTTATGAAATTCTGAATGTTTCTGTGTAAGGAAATTTTTTGGAAAATCAGAAAAAGATTGGAAAAACTACTACAATGCTAACAAAGGATCAAAAATACAGTAGGAATTACGCAATAGTTTTTTGTTATATGATACAATGCTCGGAAACGAAATAGAAAATTTCATAAACTTACCGGTTGACCGGCTTCTCCCGGTTTGCCTGGGAATCCGCTGTGCCCCGTTTCTCCTCGTGTTCCTTGCTCTCCTCGGGCCCCCTTGGTTCCTGGGAGCCCTGCCAAACCCCTGGGCCCGGGCTCTCCCGGTGGTCCTGATTGTTTTTTGCAAAACTTAATTAACTCAATAATAATTACAGTCATTAAAAAACAATTTATAAACACCTGATCTTTTAAAGAATCATCCTTTGGTTATGGATCATTCTTTTGATACTAATAAGGGTTTACAAATTTTACATAAAAATTATATAGAATTATAGTTTGACAAATTAGAAATAAGAAAAAGTGTTAATAGTAAATTAAATATTGTAAATTACCCAGGGCCTTTTTATTTTTTAAATGTTTTTATTATCTATATTTCGATTTTTAATTTGCTAGTATACATTATATCCTGACGAAGAGACCATTGGCACTGAAACATGATATTTTCAATTTTAAATGGTGAAAACAAAGTACATTTTCATTAATTATATTCATACATAATGTCACCACAAAATCATTTTGCTCTCTTTGAAGAAGTTCTTACTTTTCTTTCATATTTTATTCAAATTTTTGAAAACATTAATCACCACTCTAAATAGATCATAATAATAAAAGGAATTATGTAATTTACTTAATTTTTTTGTGGCTTTAACCTGGCTTAGTTATCAATAAGCGGTTTGACTGCCTATATAAAATAATGTGACTCTCGTGTAAATATTCACCTGCCAAGCCAGAACTGCCTTGGTCTCCTTTGGCTCCAGCCGAGCCCCGCTCTCCCTTGCCGCCCGGTACGCCCACCAGGCCGTGGGGGCCCGGGAAGCCCGGCGCCCCCGGCAGCCCTGAGGGCCCACGCTCTCCCGGGGCGCCGCTGGCCCCAGCCTCTCCGGGCTGCCCGGGGGCCCCCGATTCTCCGCGCTCAGCCGGCTCTCCCGGGGGCCCTGCAGGCCCCACTCCTCCCTGCGGCCCTCGCTCTCCCTGCTGACCTGTTAAAACAGATTTGAATATTACAAATAATTTATGTTTCTTTAGAAGACAAACTGAGGTAGTATTATTGGAAATAGCAATTTCTAAAATGCCATCATTATTAGAGTCGTTTTTAGAGTACCAGCAAACTCTAATGATTTGGTATCATTGAAACGTTTTGATGCTGTACTGTAACTTTTTAAAACTCAATATTGTAATGCTCGTTTATCTTTACAATTCTATTTTTTTTTGGATTTCTCAAAAATCTTTCAATTTTTTTTTAAAAACGGGATAATATATTTTCATGATCGTAGAACAGTGACGGATGTGCTAAAAATTCCATATTGACTTTTTTGGATCGTTAAAAAGTGAAAAAAGAAGCTATCTAATGGTATATAAAAAGTGTATTTTTTCTCATTAATTTAACCGTCGTTATACGAAGCCAGTACAATGACGGTTCTGATTTGTGATCGTAGAACAATGCAGCATGTGTAAAAACGTTGTTGTACTGCGCTGACTATATTTGAGATTTGAAAGGTATCAACTTTAAATAACTAACCCAAGTTTCAAAGGAAAATCTTTTGTAATTGTCGAGCTATGACATAAAGTGTTTTTAAATAAATAAAACTTCAAACTGCTCTCCTGCAAACTTGAGAAAAATCACGTGCGTCGTTATTCTACGATTATGACGATATCTTCCTGTAGAAAATTGAAAATTGAGTTTTTTATTGATTTAATAAAATATAATACTTTACCTGGAGGTCCTTCTGGCCCGACAGGTCCAAGAGATCCTCTCTCTCCCTTTTCTCCTGAGAATCCTGTAGGACCTCTCAAACCAGGTAACCCGATCATTCCTGTAGTTCCTTGATGTCCTTTATCTCCTTTAGTGCCTTCGTGTCCCTGAAAATTACATTCAAATGTATATTTAAACTAATGCTAACAATAACTAATGCTAATAATAATTAGGTATGCCATAGCAATTAATTCATAATTATGTAATCCTTTCCCCTACAAGCGATAACTTATGTCTACTATTCCAATGAAAGTTCCAGTATTGATTGCACAAAACACAAAATAAATAGCTAATCTTAAAGAAAATATTTACGCTTTGAAATGACTACTGAAAAACTATTATATAAAGCAAAAATTACTTTTTTCAGTTTAATTCGATATAAAATTGACATGTTGAAAAAATACCATTTGCAGTAAGACATTAATTGCAGTAAGACGTAATTTCACAGTGAAATGAATATACGAATATATTATAAAACATACAAATATTTTATGTCTTTTTTTGACTAAATAAATTAAGAATGATATGAATGAAGGTTTTCATGGACAGGATTTAAGGAATGCTATGAATTATATTATGTATTACATTTTTACTTTTAATGCTCAATATTTATAGTTAATGTATGAAATTAATCATTTTAAAGCCATTTAATTTAGTAAAAGAATTTTTCTTGTTTATATGGTAACATGAGTGGACAGCCTAGCTGCAAATGAATATTTTCTATCATGGATAGTGAAGGTTAATGCTGTCACTCACCGGTGCTCCGTCTGGACCCTGAGCTCCTGAGTCACCCTTAACGCCCTGCAGTCCAGGTTGCCCCGCGGGCCCCCGCTCGCCTGGGTACCCTCGTTCCCCTCGCGCTCCAGTCTGTCCTATAGGACCGGGAGCACCTTGTACGCCCATCTCGCCATCCTTGCCTGCTGATCCTGGTTGGCCAGGAGCACCTGGTAATCCCTGAAAGATTGAAATTAGTTCATTAAAGTGTGTGAAATTTGTTTACACGCATTATTGGTACAAAAGATAAATCTTCAAATGAATGACGTTTAAGATTCCAATGTGTCGTCCTCATGATAATCTATAAAACATACATGCAGTGGATCCTCAATATTTGTTCAGTTTGATATTCATCCCACCCGCCATGTAAGCGTGATGAGTGAAAAAACAAGTGAAAGTGAATCATATGGAAATGCTGGTGGACCATCAGAACATCAATCACTAGAATTGACATTATCCGATGTCATCATAGGAGGTGACTCCCATTTTAAATAGCCTCCATAAAAAAACTCTTAATAAAAATCTTTTTTTTTTCATCTAGGAGATAAATTTTTGTTTAATAATTTTTTTACATATTTTTATAGCCTACAGTATTTATCGATGAATCTCTGACATAACGATAAAGCATTAATAAGTAGTGGTTAATGTGTAATTAAAATGTATTCATAATCATTTCTGAAATAGATTGTCGAGTGAAAATTCGAGTTTGAGTAAAACACAACTTGGTAAATTTTAAAGCTTACTTGGAAAAATGTAGTTAATAACAATTTTTATAATATATTATGTTGCTCGCTGATCGCAGATTTTGACTTGGAACTCTCTGGTGACCAGTGTCGGCAGCTAATTATTATTATTATTATAATTGAAGGAAAAAAGTTACATATATTTAAATTTGAATACGTTTATGTAAGTTGCCATTATTTCAAATTTGTCATTTGTGTATTCATAAAGTGTACCCAGTTAAACTTGAATTAATAACAAACCTTCTTTTTTTTTGTCGTATCAATATTTATTAATTGTAAAATGGAGTTATCTGTTCTGCTAACTGTTTGTGAGATTCACAGCACATGCATATAAGCACATAATTATTATTATGATTGAAGGAACATTATTTAAAGTTTAATGCGGTTGTGTAAGTTATTGTTTTAAATTTATTATTTGTATATAAATAATTTGTATATTAATACCCTGTCAGGAGACTTGAATAGTAACAAACCTGGAATCCGGTCGGTCCTGCGGGTCCTGGGGCTCCTCTCTCGCCGTCCTGCCCCACCGGACCTTGGGGCCCCTGTATCCCGGGTGCGCCATCTTTCCCGGCATCTCCTCTGGGCCCCTGGGATCCAGGAGACCCTTGTTCTCCATCTTTCCCGGCATCTCCCTTTAATTTTTACAGTATACATACAATGCTTAATTTTTTTCTATTTGTACTCGATATTTTTAAACCTAATTACATACTTAATTCTCTTAAGGTCTTTTGACTATCGAACTTAACTGTAAAATACTTTAAGGAGTTAGATTTTTTCAATATCTCGCTTACGGCAACTAAATCAAACTATAATGTTCCATTATGATCTACATATTTTACAGGTGTCCCATAGCTAATGGTAAAAAAACTTGGGGGATTAAAATATTTTTTATAGTGAGTGAAGTATTTGAGTGAAGAGTTTGACATTTTAATTTTTTCTCAATATTTCTTTCTCATCTTGTAAAATTTTATGCTATCATTATTAAATAATTTATTGTTGTATATAATATATTGTTGTGAAGTTTGACTTTACATACAAAATTAGCTTATCTTTCCACTTTTATGATAGTTTGTTACTCTGCTAAAAGTAGAACCATTTCTTTTTAAATTTTTTGCTGCGGGGAAGAGTATTTTCTACGCATTGGTAAAAAAAAAAAAAAAAATTTTGGAAGATATCTAATTTTACGTGGAAACCGTCGATATAGAAAAATATTTGATTTCCACCAAGATAGGAACACGGAAATTTTCCTTTGCAAAAAATGAGTTTTTCATTAAAAATAATAATTAAACTTTTTTTCAATTATCTCACTCTTACATTTTTAATCCTTGTCATCCTTACTCATTCATGTTTATTTAAAAGAATCATAGCTTAATTCTTTTAACTTGTGTAAGCTGTTTGATTTTCTCAATAAAATAAAAGAAAAGTAACTTACCGTTATTCCCTTATCACCCTGAAGTCCCATGGGACCAGGAAGGCCCTGCAGTCCTTGAACCCCCTGCTCGCCCGGTTTCCCGTCCGCTCCCTGAATTCCCCTGTCGCCCGGGCTGCCCGCCTTGCCTGGTGATCCGGGCCGGCCGACCATACCGCGCAGTCCCTGAAGACCAGCGGGGCCCGGCCTTCCCGACTCCCCGGAGCTTCCTTTGATTCCTTGGGGTCCTACGGCTCCGCGCTCTCCGTGCTGGCCCTTGGGCCCCAAAGCTCCATCTGGACCGGGCAGCCCCCGGATGCCGGGGGCTCCACGTTCACCCTGGGGGCCGCTGGGTCCGGTTGGGCCTCTCATACCTCGCTTGCCCCTCTTGCCTTCCGATCCAGAAAGTCCTGGAAGACCTCTCGGGCCTGGAGCGCCCGTCTCACCCTTAGCTCCAGTGTCTCCCTTATAACCCCTCTCTCCTGGTGCTCCCTGAATTTATAATCATATAGATACATTGGTAATTTTCATTACATTAACAGGAAAATGCACACACTGATCCTACTATATAGAAAGCCTATCGCCTAAAACTTGTCACTCTAGGCATTCAGATATACCTGTTCTGAGGTAGATAGCAATTATTGATTCCTTAGGTCACGACATCAATATTTTAAAGCTTATGAATTTGCATATACTAAATGAAATTATATGTAAAGTTTAATTGATACTTTTAAATCTTTTTCAATTTGGTAATAAAGATACATTTGGACAAGAAATTATCTTTATATAAAAAAAATTAAAAAAGAAAAATAAATGTTAAGAAATCAGAAGTGATGGTATTCGAAAAGGAAGTGTGAAACATGTAAAATACTAGCAGGCCATGAATGTTTGAAACAAATAGACGAGTTTTTATATTTGGGAAATATGTTTGATAGAAAAGGGAAGGCTGAGAAATATGTGTATGAGGAGGAAAATATGTGAATGTGGATGAGGTGAAAGCTGTGTGTCAGTATAGAAAGGTGTTACGTTCAATCCCCTCTGCCTACCCCCGCCGATGGATGTGATGGTATGTTAGTTACGTAGTTGAACATATAAAATGTAGAAAGATGTGACTAATTACGATAAAAAGAATTCATAACAGAACATAAATGGATTTATCATTTTAAAAAAATAATACATGTAGACAGTTAAAATCAGTACGTGGAAATAAAGTAAAAAAATAAAATAAAATTACCGGATTTCCTTTAACGCCCGGTACTCCCGCCGTCCCCGCCTGGCCCGGGGGCCCCCTAGCCCCTGGGAACCCTGGGGGTCCCGCTGATCCCGGAGCCCCGGCCGCCCCCCTGTCACCGGTCTGACCGTCCTTGCCTGCCGCGCCCTGCGGGCCCGCCTCTCCGGCTTGCCCGGGCCGGCCCGCCTCACCCCGCGGCCCCTGCGGCCCGGAGGAGCCCTTGGGGCCCTGTCCACCCATGTCTCCCTTGTTGCCGGGACTGCCCGGGAAGCCGGGAGGGCCGGGTTTGCCAATGGAGCCCTGTGGATATTCAATATTAGTTTCTTGGCGACAATTAAGATCGGATTATTGGTACAGCAATTGGCCATTTAAGACTTTTTCTTATGATAGGTCTATATAGGTACGTTGACCGCAAACTGACAATATTAATCTTCTGCATGTAGTTTCCTGGGAAATTCTGCCATGTATATCTGACCTCTCTAGCTAAAGTTTTGGATCCTATTGCAGAGTCCATCATCAGGGCTGATGTGATCTTTTTAAAAATCAATTTAATTTTTGTATTCTTAAATTCATTCTCTGTTAGTGTTAGTGTAATTAAATAAATCTACAATTATTTTTGTGAAAAATAATAAAATCAATGTTTTATATACTTTTAATGTATATAGATATAGGCACATTACATATACTATGACTTCCATCCCATTCCAAAACAATTCGAAATGACAACAAAATTCACTTACGTTTCGAAGAGATTCACACAAAAAAAAACATTTTTTATTTTTAGAATGCAAAATATTTCATTTTGTCCGCAGTAATTTTTACTTTTATTTTTTATATTTATAAAATAGAAATAAGATGAAACCTACCGGTTGTCCGGGGGGCCCTGCTGGTCCATCTTGGCCCCTAATTCCCAGGTTCCCCGGAGGCCCTTCCCTACCCCTCTCTCCCCTAGGTCCAGATGGTCCCTGGGAGACAAATTATGTACATCACATATTAAGACAAAAAAATATACTGAAAATTTGCTACATTTTAATTAATATAATCAATTGATTGAAATTAAGAAATATTCTTTAAAAAATAAAACTTCATGCATTGGATTGGATATGGATAAATTAACCAAAAACATATTTCTGAAGATTCTTTCTCAATTTATATTTTCCTGATGTCTGGAACTTTGTACAGAATACATCTCCATTTGTGCCAGTCTTGAGCAGTGTTGATCCTGCTAACGCTGTTTGAGAGATTAGAAGCAAAACTACCACTATCCAATTTACGAAAATAGAGTAACGTTTTTGAAAATCTATCTGGTGATAGATAAGCATTAAAATTTATAACTGCTTGTTGCTTAGCCTCTGGTTTTTGGGCTGCCTAGATATCTATGAACACATAGTTCTCTGCGAATGTAAAACTTGTTGCGAGACTCAGATTCTACGGTCACCGAAACGGACAGCTCAAAACTTTTGCGCGGTAGACGCTAATTTAATCGGACGGATTTGCCACGATAATGCTCTTGAAAATATGTTTGCATATTTTAGAAGCATTTTATTTAAAGAGTATCAATTTTGAAATTCCGCTCTGGCTGCACGATCAGTTAAAATACATTTATGTCATCTTTGTAAATTGGATAAAGCAGTTTTGCTTCTGAACCCCTTATTTGGTCTATCCATCTTGAAAGATACCGTCCCCTCAACTCACTTTCCCTCTTTGTTTTTTTATGGTAACGTGTCCAAAGTATGCAAAATTCATTCTCCTGCATGTTGTCAATACTTTTGGTAACGCTTGGCTCCTGGAAGATAGAGTATTTATTATTTATCCTTATTATTTATCTTAAGATAAACTTCTTCAGTATAGACTTACCGCTGGCCCGGTGGGTCCTATGGGGCCCATGTTGCCCTGCCCTCCCTTCTCGCCCGTGGAGCCCTGCTCTCCCTTGGAGCCGTCCAGTCCTGGGAAGCCGCGGTGCCCCTTCACTCCCGGGAATCCTGGAGCCCCCGGTAGGCCTCGGGGGCCGGCGGGGCCCTGGGTGCCTTGCTGTCCAGATTCACCATCCTCGCCAGCTTCGCCCTATGTATAAAAAAACAGCAATAAAAATCCATCTGTATTTGCATTGTATTGAAATGGTGCTTTAAATTTAAGAATCGCACAAAAATTAATTGAGGGATATAAAAGCAAAGGCAAAGGCAAAAAAAAAAAATATCCACTGAGGTGTTTCTGAGGTAAATGCAATAAACATATCACCATTCAAGGAAATTTCTCTTTAATCTATGAAACCTATGTCTCATTGGAAATAAGTTTTTAAAACGAGTGCCACCTCAGTTTTTGTTTTATATACCTACAGACATGTATAAATAAATATTCAACCCTTAAATTTGGATATTTATTTGTTTAAATATTATCACTATATATAAATTTAGCTTATAACGCCCCACTAGGTGAAACCTGCTCCGGGGCAGTTATATTTCTCAATTTAATACTTTTCTTATTATAGATTAAATCTTGCTGTGTTGATTGCATTAAAATGGATATCGCTGTCTTTACTTTTTAAACATGATTTTGGAAATGATAGAGCTATATTTCTTATAAAATCAGTACAGTCTTATATCAGTAAGCCTCGGTGAGTTTATTGAAATTTTTTATATATTGCTGCCTTTGCTTTTATACCCTTCATTTATTTGCCAAGCTACGCTGTAAAAGGTAAGTAAGTTGATTAAATTACATGTTTAGCTATAATTATAGCAAACATATCTGAAGACTAAATTGACTTTCCGGAAAGACAATCGAATTAGTATGCGTTAGCTGTGCGTATGACGCACATTGTTCCGTAGTGTTGGTGTTTACGGGTATAAACACCAACACAATGAAACAATGTACCTCGTATGCACGGCTTTCGTAAAAAAAACATTCGCTCCTTTATTTTAACGGGATAATTAATAGCCTGTGTCCACCCAGAAGGTCCATTCTTAATGTTGCTGAAAGAATTTTTGAAATCGAATGAGTAGTTTCGGAGATTACCTCCTAAATCCAAACTTACATACTTTACCTCTTTATAATATTAGTTAAGGCTGGACATTTATTTCAAATGCATATTTCGGCCTTCTTTTACGAAAATATAGGTTTTTATTATTCATTTATATCATAATGTAACTACCTATATTCTAGACTGCAATTTTTAGGGCAATAACTTGGATATAAACTTTGTTCTTATATAAAAATAATAAACTGAATATTATTTAATTAAGAAAATATAAGCAATAATCGAAAGGCCCGGAAAATAATCGTTTTTAATATCCTAGGCGGCGCAAAGTTTTAATAAATATGTTTTTTATACGTATAAAGTATACTTCATTATATATAATCCGTACTAAGGAAATTAAGAAATATTCAATACATATTAATAAAGTTATAATGTTTTAAATATACAAGAAATTTTTACGTTTTTGTTGATTTTAAAACGCTTTTTTTTTATACTGTAAAGAGATGATTTTAAACAGTATATTCTATTTATTCCCATATTTTGAGGCTTTACTCACTAAATAAAAGTTAGTTTCTTTTAATAAAAACACCTTAATTATTATTTAAAAATAAGAATTCCAAAGTATGAAATGTGCCAATAAATGAAATAATTATAAAACAGAATGACTTTAGCAGCGTCGAAAAAACGCCGAAATGTGCATTTGCAGTGAATGTGCCGCCTTAATTCGTTTTTGTGTTACATTCTACAAGATGACTTATTATTTTCCTAATTTTTATTCAGTTAATCATGGTCGAGGTGTTTACTCACGTCTTTCCCTGGCAATCCCGGGAGTCCCCGCGGGCCGGGAGGGCCTGCCGGGCCGTTCATCCCGGGCTCCCCCGTCTCCCCCCGCGCGCCCTGGAAGCCCTGCGGTCCCGGCGGGCCGGGCGATCCTGGAAGCAGGTTACAATTAGGTGCATTATATATTTATGTGTGTTAACTAGCGTCATCTAGCGAAATAAATTATACACGACTAAAGCTGCGCATGTGTTTCCAATACCAACTAAACGAAATGCTTATGCCTCTCGTGCCGCCCGGTTTTCGGAATACACGTCTTCGCTTCAACAGGCGTGGTGACTGTATTTACACCGATTTAAACACAATCAGGGTTTTATTTGCATTGTAAAGGGAACATTGAGCTATTTCACCTTCTTGTGTCCCGACGCTAGAGAATTTGAGGTATTTGAATTTATCAACTTTCTTGTATACTTGAGGGATTATACCACCTTGACATTTAAAAACAACAGTTTTTTTGCTTTACTTTATAGTTTGTAGTTCTAAGAACAATTTGACATGACTTATTCAAAAATTGGCTAAGTTATAGCAATGTGAAGCTAGCGTGGTAGGTAAATTTTCAAAGTAAATTCATTATTTTTTTGGGTTTTTCTCGGAACTTTCTTTTTCAGACTTGTGGAGAAAATATCACAAAAACCAATTAGCAGATTTTTTCAAATTTTGCACACATCTTACTTATAATATTATCTACGATGTAGCTTACTACTTTTTAAAATAAAATGCGCTGTTTGCTTATTATCAATTTTTAACTTCGATTTTTTAGGAAAAAAAGGAGAATTGATTTCAAACTAACCTTATTTGTAGAAAAACATTTTTTTTCTATATGCTATATTCTATAAATTAAACCATTTAATAAGAAAATAATAAACTTTTTCATTTCACTCAATCCCTGGCGACATGATTATCTCCACCAGCTGCGCGCGTTATAGAGAAGGACCTTTGCGGGACAGTAGGTACATAAATAGTTTCGGAATTTATTTATTTTTTTCAATTCATTCATAAAAAACAAAAAAATAATTTGTTGATGAAAAATATTAACCAATAGTTAGTAGTGCAGTAGTTACGTCAAAAAATGTAGGCGTATGTTAGAAAATTAAAAACGTAAGTAAGAACATAGTAAAACGTAAAGTAAGGACAAAATAAAAAACGAAATTAAATTAAATCAATACTTAGTGATTTAAAGGTTAAGTTACGGCTTAAAAGTGTTATTTTGAACTGAAAATGAAGTATTAACTCTGAATTCGGGCCTAAGACCCAGTTGTATCAAGTTGGATTAAAGTAAAAGTTCTTTTAAATCATAGATTTTTACTGAAACGGGTTATTTGATTGGTGGAGAATTTGACTTTAATCCAGCTCGATACAACGGGCCTAAGATGGGCAGCGAAGTCTCACCGATAGATCCCCGGGCTCCCACGGGCCCCACCTGAGCCTGGAAGTAGTGGAAGGGGTCCACTGGGGCGTCCGGCCCCTTGTCGCCGCCAGCGTTGGAGAGCGCCAGTTGTTGGTAGTAGATAGACAGCTGCGAAGGTCAACACACATTCCTATATTAATGACGCCGCTATCATCACGTGTTACAATTAGAAAACAAATCAAATTGGCTACCTAGAATGCCACCAGCATAAATTGGCGTGCGAGGGAGGGCGTATTGGGAGGGCGTCCCTGTCGCGAAACTGAAATTGCCCGAGTGTAAATTTGTTACACAATACATAATATACAGAGTGTCCGGTACATTGAAAAATATATGTTATGATATTATAATAGAAATTTGGTAGGGCAACACTAAAGAAACAAACCAGTAATGCCGGCCGCTCTATCTAGAGTCCTGTCAGACGGTAATATTGGTCCATTATTTGCTTTTTTAGCTTCGCAAAACTTTAAAACTACATTGGCAATTGTTCTTGCACCACCTGCAAGGTGTTGCAAGACTGTTTTGGACATAATTCAGAGTATATTTGAAATCAAGATGTCACAGCTCACGCGCAAATACGAGATTGAACTAAATGACAGGACGAGGGGTTACCGCCGGGTGCGGGCGGGGCGGGTTTTAGTTCCAGAGTCGCCGCACGCCAATTTACGTTGGGCAAGCTCTACCACAAAACTTTCAACATATCAATATCTCGTCAGCTTTCTCCATTAATATGTTCTGTGGGTTTCTCTTAACCCAGCCTTGCCGGAAGGGGGAACCTTATCTCCCCCAAATCGATATTTATTCCAATAACTCCATAATTAATATAGCAATTTCATCAATGCTTGGTGTAGTCTTAAATCTAAATATTTGAAATGTCTTATTCTATAATTCATAAATAAAAAATAAGTATTTACGATAAAAATGTAAATATTGTAAATAAATGTAGTCAGTCTTCTTGAATGTTATTATAATAGAGAGCCTATACTATTGAATTATTCTCTAGTTGGCTTCTCACCGAAACGTGTTATATTAGGTTGATGTTGATGTGTTGATGCTATCGCCGATTGCTTGCTGCTAGGCTCTGCGAGCCACTGTACTGGCCGTCGCGCGGCCGTAATTGCCCACTACGCGACCATCGGTGTCTACAATTGGGTATCGCCCATTGCCTGTCGGTTATTTTTTGAAATCGGTAACGACAAAACCACATACTGCATACTGCATTTCTGAAGCAATCATATATATTTTTTTACGTTACGCTTCAACAAGCTAAAAGGCCCAATTACAGACACGAAAAACACCCAGACAAATACACTCATAGATTAATTGTAACCTCATCGGGAATCGAACCCGAAACTCTCGGTGTGAGAATGCAGTGTCATACCCAGTGGACTACGAGGGCTGCCTACATAATTAATGTACATAGGTGATCCGTCGTATTAAACGCCAAAAATTGAATTGACGTTAGAAAATTTAAATTTCGAAGTAAGCTTATCTTACTTTAAAATGATTCGAATGTTAAATAATGTATATATAATATTTATACACATTAAATAATATAGAATCTATTTGAAGAGAAACTATTCACCTTGTTTTTTTGTTAAAAAAACACACTTTTTTAATCTGGAATTGGAGAACCGCAGCATTGACGCAGATCTAGCGAATTCATAATATAGAGTTAATTTGATTTTATGTATTGTTAATAAATTTAGATTTCTCTTTTCCTCCGCGCCAAGATACAGTGGTTTTGTGTAGACACCCCGCCACGCCGCAGACGGTAAAATAATACCGATCTAGTGGCTATTTCTCATAAAACGGCGGTGGTTTCCACGTCACTGTACTTAATGCTTATCGATTATTGTTATCGTTTGAAAGATATATAAAATCCTATACCGACGATAGAACGAATAGGATACTCACATCCGGCATGGGGCCCGGGAGGCCCGGCATCCCGGGGGTGCCCGGGGTCCCGGGGGATCCGCTCTCCCCCGCGGGGCCCGCGCGACCCGCGCCGCCCTCCGCGCCGGCCGGGCCGCGTCCTCCCCGCGGGGGGCCCGCGCCGGCCGAGCCCGCTGCGGGCGCCGCCGCGTGCGCCGTGGGCTCGGTGGGGGCTGGCGTGGCGCGCGTTCTGGCCGTGGTCGGCCTGGGGGTGGTGGCTGCGGACAGAGGCGTGCGCAATAAAAAATTTGAGCGCGAGTAAATATTATTTCTTCAAAATAAATTACTAACCGGTCGGATGCCGGCCGTACGTAACGACGTCTGCCGCGCAATTTTTTTTTTAGACACCTTTTTGTGATGGCTATATTCGTGTAAAAATCAACAATAATAGCTAAGAAGTTGCAATTTCTGGTTTCTCAATATACCTACAGACTTCAATAATTACATTTATTTGAATAATTACTTATTCATTAATTATGAAAATAATTAACGAAATTTACTGTCAGAAAAGTACGCACATGTTTATCGAATAAAAGCATGGAAGCAATAACACCAAAGATATTGTATTTCAATATTTTCGTTCTAAATATATCAAATAATATAAAAATACTTAATTTCAACACTTTTTTATTTAAAAATAACAATTTTTCAACAGATAAATAACACAATTAATGCGCGGTTCGAAGACGACATTTTGAATGACTTTTCGTCCGGTTTGCGCGGCAAATGAGCTTACTTGACAAATAGAACTCATTCACTCATTCAAAATCTTGAGATAAAACTAATGATAGGCTTTAAAAACCCATAAACGCAGGTAAAATAGGCCGAATTTGCATACGTATCTAGAGAACGCAGATCTGCGCTCCGGCATCCAACCGGTTTAAAATTTAAAATTAATTAAATTTTAACAAATATTATTATTTAATTCTGCAGGTTAAGTGTTATTTTAAATGTGACAGCTGTTTCGGCTTGTAAGGCCATCATCAAATAGTAGATATTGTTTGCCTCAAGCATATAAGACGCAGTGGGTGGCTGAGCCAACAATTTTCTGTTTGGACAAAACGCCATCTCCGAAGGCGACATCTGTGAGCAACAGAAACGAATAATTATTCTAGCAAGTTTTGGTGTATACAGGTCAACCCTCGAGAGGTTTTTTATGACTCGTGCAAAAATAATTCTTAATATACCTATATTTCCCTCTCATTTGCGCTGCCATTGGCTCCATACAAAAGAAAAAGACATTATTAATCAATTAATGTATATTATAGAAATCTCACAGAGACGAAACTGTATTAATTATGGGAAAGTAGGTATAGAAGTCATTTTGGGTGTAACAGGACTTATGACCTGTCTTTTTATTGGTTGGCTTAAGTGATCACTTTACACAATTGTAACATTCACCATTTCCACCCATGATAGAATATACCATGCTTATTCATTTTTTGGAAGTTGTATATATGTTCAAATTGCGTGAAGCTTTCATATATGAGTTGTAAGCGCCTTTTCCATGCGGCCTGTACAAAGCCATTTTCATTCCCCTAAATCCCCACAGATGTCGCTAATGAGAAAATCTACAATTGATTTTACGGAATTTTTAGAGCAATATACTTTATTTGTGTGTAATGAAATTCATCCGAATACTTGCATTACACTAGGATACGCCAGGAAATATTATTTCCAATTT
>JADDOH010012560.1:0-25305 GCA_016648135.1 Agrypnia vestita | reverse complement strand
TGAACTTACAGAATGATATTTATTTGTCTTGCCATGGAAGACGGCCGTCGTTAACAAAGTAATGAGCGAATATATCTCTGATATTCAAAGATGGAGAACGGCACCAGAACTGTCAAACTGACGTTTATTTTCGCGCGCACAAATCGCTTATTAACCGCGGCTGTGTGAACAGATGACACAAATCGCGTGTTTTGAAACGAGATTCTGAAACTGAACGGTTCCCGCTGTGTCTGAACAAGCGCTTAACCATATCTGTAGAAGATCGAAAATTATAAGATCACATAAAAGGAAATAAAATAACAACGCTTCTCGTATTCAAAACATGTGTGCAACAATATATCGATGATCTTTTCATACAAATTTATACAGTTGAATTCGTACAACACCTACAGGATATGTTTACGTGTCAATTTAGCGAATTCAATGAGAGCGTGTTTGCATATGCATTCGTGTTATTTACGGAGGAAATGAAAATAAAATGTAGCGGAAGTTTGTTCATCATTACGTTAGGAACGGTTCCAAATAGGTCAATATGATTGAACTGTGCAAGTCAAATGAACAATGTTATATACACACATTTCGTGATTAATCTTGCAAAAAATAAAATACAATTATTAACAGGGTGAATTTGGGTGCAGTAATAATAAGAAATTCAACCAAATATAAGGAGTTTTTTTAGAAGTTTAGATCTTTAAAATGAAATAAAACACATAAAAATCGTGATAATGGTCATGATATTGACATTATTGGAAAGCCATAACATTTTAAATGTTTTAAGAATCACATAATTTCGCACTAATCATCAATAATTACTGGTATGTGGAACACTTTATACTCGACTTAGAATATTGAACGCTAGGTAGGTACTCTCTTAATTTACTGTCGCTGGTTGCACTGAATCACCGCTGCGTTTCTTCTCTGGGTTCACTTCTTTGGAATCGCTGAAACATCACAATAAACTATTGTATGCGTCTCGATAGCGTCGTCCCGCTTTTGTGTATTTTCGGGTTTTTAGACATTTCGCAATTCTAGTAGTTTACTCCAGACCCTACTAGTTATTTCCAACTTACTGTAAAACGGCCAGAGTGATGAAAAATCCTCGACTAAATGCGATTTTTTTCTATTTCTACGGTCTCGCAACAATATAATTAGAAAATTTGAAACATGAAGGTATACTATGTGAAATGACAATGTATAAGTAAATGTGTAAAATTGAAATAAAATGTAAACCTTTAACTGTGTTTGTGATAGCACTGTAATCAATAAGAACGTTGTTATGGATATTTAGTATCACAAAACCATACATCTCAATTTTTATTTTATTAAATTATTTATTTCAACTGGATTGTCCTCTTTTTTAGTTTTGCACCCTAATTGAGATGAATTAAAAGATTTTGTTTCAGACGGCTAATTGTTTAGCAAACATGTTTCGATTGCTATTTTATATATATATATATATATATATATATATGTTTTGCTTGGAAAAGGAACTTCTGGAATCCCTCGCGTTTTCTGTAAATGGTCTCAGTGAGAAGACCAAGGCCGACGTTTCGACACGGTATCACGTGCCATTGTCAAGGCTAAAAAGGCCTCAAAAGTTACGGACTAGCCGTACTTGTTCGCGGGTGACATGAAAGTCCCCCACCAATAAGGCTGTCGTACTTCGAGTTCAGTTCAGTGTAACTAAATCGTCGCCATGTTTCATGTGTCAGTTGCGAGCGAAACTAACGCCATCTCTGATTCGAATTGTGAAGTTCAATTTATTTGCCCTCAAATTGTGCTGATACTGGCGCCCTCTATGGTATCGAAACTCGCTTGACTATTTTCTAGAACTTTTTTCTTTTAATCTCTGAGATCTTCGTAATTTATCGGTAGGTATAGGTGCTGAGTCATGCAAAGTACTTTATCTACTTGTGCTGGGTGATTCATGTATTACCGGTTGGATAGCTAGAGATTTTGAAGAAAGATGATGTGTCGGTGCAGTTGGTGGTATCGTGAGTGTTTAGATAACATCTAATCCGATCTTTTCTGAAAACAAGTACATATATTGCTATTTTGGTGATTGTTCTCCGATCTCAACACACATAAATAGAAGTGAGTTATTTATTTAAGCCCATATTTAATACTCAATTAATTAACATTTGCAATTATTCTATTTTTAGATGAGACCTTTGGAAATGAGTTGTGAATTTACATGATGTGGTTGTCGTGATATGTTGAGTGAGGGGATTGGGGAGCGTAAGAGATTTGTGATCATTTTTCATTTAAAACCCAAGACGCCAATTAGAAATACAATCCTATGTTTCTATGTCTACATAAAATATGTGCAGTATCACTTTTCAATACCCAACAGTTTTACAGTAATGGCACATAAATCATTTTAAATGAAAATAAATACATCGAGTTTTTGTTAAACGAACGTGGATCGTAGCGCCGTATCTCCACGGTGTTTTAAAAAAATACCCGTTTATTTGATGTTGAAGCGACGCGGATATTAGATTTTTATCATCACGTAAACCAGACATTTTGATTCAGAGTTTTGGTTAAAATATAAGTGTTAAGTGACTATTTTAAAAAATAAATACACAATTGATATTAAAAGTTTTAAAAATCAGTTTGTTTCTTCATCCGAAGAATTAACATATTAAATTAAAACCAAAATTTTGGTCACAAAAGTACTGACGTTTGACACATGATATTTTTTTAATCTTAGGGTAACAATCATCATTATTACAATATTGCTATTTTTAGATTAAGGCGATATTATTTTTAATAATATTATTATTTTCACAACACAGTCGTAAAACTCTCGGAAATTATATAGACTCTTAATATTTTATAGTCGTATTCAACATTTAATTGAGGCAGGACGGCATAATAATACTTTCTGCCTGTCTAGCTGGCTTTATGTATTTAATTAAATACTTCTCGTTTCTAATTTATTATTTTTATACATTTATAGGATTGTTATCATGGCTATTTTTATATGCCTTTCCATTTCGCCTCATACCTTTATAAAACATTAATACGTACCTAACAATATTCAGCTCCTGAAAATGTTGCTATTAGAGAGTATTTTATTTTAGGTGTAAAAAAGTCTCAAAATGTTTATAGGCAGTCAGTCCCACAGTGATGTTTTAAAAATGACGCAATGAAAATATAGACCAAACATGAAGATAGTATTGTAATTAAAGATAACTAATAAGTAGGTCATCCCTTGGAAAAGAAGAGTAATGTTAAGTTTCATATATAGGGCTTAAAATAGTTAGTCCACTTGACTGGTAGATTCCTTCTTAAATTGTCAGTTGAAAATGTCGTAACATCAATGTCCTTGTCAATAATAAATTACAGGATGCGACTTCAATGATTGCATTTTTTAAAAATATTTTTGACTTCTCTTCCGTAAAAAGTTGGATTATCATGAAAACGACTTATATAGAATATTAAATATTCATTCACTTAAATATAAGTCAAATAAAATTATTAAAACCTTGCAGGAAAATTCTGATTTAAATATCTGATAACATTTTCAACTCTTTAAAGGCAGGACCTGTCAAGTTCTGCTTTTCCGCTCTGTTACTCCATAAATTATAATAATTTGTACATTGTCTAAATCGGTGAAAAAAAATTATAGAATTTTGTATATTTTTATTTTTTTAATTTAAAATATGAAAGAGACCTGACATGAGATGAGCTACGATAGCGGCCGTGCAGCGTGACGTCGCGTCGTTGTGACGGCGAGGGAACGAACCAAATTAGATCGCCGGCAATACGCCTTTTATATCCCAACTTTGTTGTCAAGACGTGTACAAAAACTTGTGTGAGAAGTGGCCCGTAAGCATATTTAATTTTCCTTTGTCTGCGTGAGGTCCGTCGTGTCGGCAGATATTCTCCTCTATGCGGCGTAAGATGTACCAGGTCAGCGGTTTCAAATCTCTGATGTCGATCTTGTCTGTATGTAAACACGGACGTTCGCGCTTCTGAGTGCGCGTGTTTTTTGTTGCGCGATTGATTTTCCGTGAGAATTCTGGCGCTGGTCAAAACACATGGGGAAACGAGTCGTTGTCCCCACAGGTTTAAATCATTTTGTTGGACTTGTATAAAAGCAAATGGATATTTACTATTCGACAAAAATTCATTTCCTAAGATACTCAAAAGTTTTACAGAACTTAATTTTTTGAAATACAGTTGTATATCAGTAAATAGGTCAAGGTTATATCTTTATTACACATGACAGTGGTGTAACACGATTATTTTAATTTTACCTAATCTTATATTTTTACTTATATAGTTTCGAGAGAAGCAGTCACTCTTATCATCATTGGCTATAGTACTGACAAAATAATCCAATACGTGTGAAGTATAAAATTGTGTTTCGAGAAAACTAAAATATTCTTGTTCATTTGTAATACAATGTTTTATTAAATAAATAAATGATTGCATTTAATTAATAAAAGTAAAAACTTGGGCGCGTTTTAAAGACCTTGCGTCGCGTAACGTAAGCCAAAATTTAGACAACGTTTTTAGGAAGATTAAAATGTCGTCTTAAAACTAGTCAGACATCTGTAAGCCCCTGTATAATTGTTGAAAGGAATAAACTCCTCATTTCTATTCACGTTTTATTTTTGTTTTGAGCTCACGTTCTCCTCGGAGGGTATCAATTTAATTATATAGCGTAATCTGATATATCGCCCCCGTAATTATGCCAACAGAAGGGTGAAATACTCGAGAAAACTCCGCTCAAGAATGTGATGAATTCGCGGAGTTCTCAAGACGATTTTCCCATTAACGCTAATGGGGGCAGCTTTGAACCCCGCCCGAGATAAAATACGACGCGTCCGTGAACACACCCACACATAGTCACATACACCTCCGTCGGTGCGTGTGACGCTACTTTCCGACAAAGATTATGGAGGATTAAGCATGACGTCATTGAAACACTGAATGGGCCGCTCAGTGATTGTGTTCGCGGCAATGTAAATTTAGCAGGGAACATAAATTTAACGATAATGAGCGGAAGAAAATTTCTCGAATCGTTAAAATTTTTAAACGATTGAATACGGTTCACAATATCAAAAAATGAGCAATATAAATTTAGCAGATCACATAAATTAATTATAATGAGTTCTCAGAATTGGAGAAAAACTTCTCGAATCGTTAAAAAATTAAGCATGAATGGAAACAGTTTTTGATTTCAAATAAATATGTGATGTAGCAGGAAACAAATTAATTGTAATGAGATTTTAGATTTACAAAAAAACTCCTTGAGTCATTAAAGAATTAAGTACGAAAGAAAACAGTATTTAATTTCAGATAAATAGATAACATAAATTTATTCGAAAATATACAAGTAAGTTAATGATAATGATTTTCTGGTCAAGCATTTCATTGAAGTAAATATATTGACGAATAACATTAATTGATGAAGCTAGAAGATTTATCATCATCATCATCGAGAATGATTATCAATGTAATATTTAAATAAAAATCAACTTTCTCAACACACTCTTTACGAAATTCGATAATACAAATAATTAAAAAAAAATAATTAAACTTGAAACAAGCATATCTTTAAGATTATTAAATAATTTAAAAATATCAAAATGCAATACCAAATAATATCAGAAAATTTATATTTATTTAGAAATAAAGAATTTTAATAGCTTCCTTAAAATAAAGTTAGAAAAAATCTGAAATTAAACAAATAAAAATAATTAATATCATATCATATAAAGATGAAAAAATTAAAAAGAATTAATTAAGTTAAAAAATAAGATATAAATCTCACAGAGACGAAGCTATTTATATGAGAAAAGTATATGGAAGACTCTTTATACGATGGCTAAGGGATTACAACCTATATGAGCTGGTTTAAGTGATCACTCTACACAATGCAACGTTCACCAATTCCATCCCTGGGCTATCGTATAAAGAGATTTCCATACAATTTTCTCATGCATAAAAAGCTTCGTCTCTGTGAGATTTCTGTGATTTATTTCAATTAATTAAAATCATCCCTCTAGGGATAAAATCGTGACAAAAACTCTCTTACGTAGAAAAATAGTGTTAATAAAACTAAAAAAAAGATGTTAAGACTACAAAAAACACAGTTAAAAATAAATATTTTATAAAATACGTGTATACAAAATATTTAATTATATACGAGAGTAATTCCCTCTCTAAGCATAAGAGTCCATCTATTTTTGGAGAGGTACAGCGAATAAAAGTTATGCATTAATTATAATGCGGTGCGGTGCAGACTGCAGACCACCGAACACGTGGTCAACAAATGCCCGGTCCACTCATTCCCAGATGAGGTCCACAGGGCGACTCCTGAAGCCCCAGTCTGGATCACAGACTTCCATGTCCCCCTCTGATCCTCCACCATACGAAAGAAGAAGATAGTTTTAATATACTAGAGTAAAATAAAAAGTAATAAACTCTATGCAATATTAATAGATAGTTAATAATAATTAATAGGCGGCTGACATTTTTGCTGATAGTATAACTGAGTATAGAACAAAGCTGATACAATTGTTTACATCTCAACGAAATGGAAATGGACAGTAAATTTTTCTGTATTATTATTTTAACTTTAACTATTATTATTTGAACCTTTAACTGCATTATTATTTTATCCGTCTTATGTTTTTCTGTAGTATTATTATTACCTTTTAACTATTATTATTGTAACTTTTAACTGTATTTTTAACTGTCTTATGTTATTTTTTATAAATTTTATTCTATATATTTGTAAAAGCCCATAAGGGCATTAAATAAATAAATAAACAAATAAATAAATAAATAAATCATAAATAACTAAATAATAATAACATAAATACACTAAATAAATAAATCCATAAATAACTAAATACATAAATAAATCAATAAATACATAAAAAATAAATAAATAAATAAATAAATCCATACCTCCATCACATAACGCAATAAATCAATCCCAAAACTCATAAATCACTAAATCACTAAATAAATAACTCACTCACTCCTCCCTCCATCAAATAACTCAATAACCTCCCTCACTAAATCCCTCGCTAGCCTAGATCCCTCCCTCCCTCACTCCATCCCTCCCTCATCCCTCCCTAACATCCCTACTCCCTACTACCTCACTCCATCCCTCCCTAACTCCCTCAATACATCACTCCCCTCCTCCCTCACTACCTAATACCTCAATCAATAAATAAATAAATAAATAAATAAATAAATAAATAAATATTAATAATTAATTAATTAATAGATCTAGACCAAGATCCCGACTAAGATCGACCTTCACCCATCTGTTTACCAAATGAAAAATATTTTTTAGCAATCCTAATTTGTTCATTTTAAATCCTATTTTGTTCAATACATGAACAAACATATTGCGAGCGGGTTGCCTGGTGAAATTAAGTCAAGCCTATTTTTAATTAAAATTAATGAAATACATGTTTTTTTATCTTTTTCACTTATTCGTTAACCAAACGAAATCAATATTGATTTAGAGTAAGAAGCATAAGAAACAAGAAAAGGTTGGTATGCCTATCTTTTTCTGGTCCATACTACAGGTTGCCAGGTAAAAATAGGTGAGTTAATACTATGTATTTACACTCATCTGTTTTCTTATCGAAATACAGGTAATTTATCACAAACACGATGGTATTAGGTTGCCTAAGTAAAATCGGTGAAGACTTGCGGTTGGCGCAATTTAAAACAGCGCTCGACAGAGAAGCATTGCACGTATCAAACTGATCGTTTGATTGGTGGAGAACGCAAAAATCTATGCTTTAAACGAAATTTTACTTTAATCCAACATGAAACAGCCGGCTCTAAAAGAGAGCGTGCATGTTCTTTTCTCTGTGTGACCGAAAAAACAACATTATGTATATACTATATGCCGAGAATCATTTTGGAGTAACGAATAACTTTTACAAATAGAAAACGCTATCGTTAGACGAAACAATAATACTAATATTTTTTCTGTGTTTCAATGATTTGCCTTCTGAAAATAAAAATAAATTTCTCAAACATGCAGAGAAATATTTTTACCTTGTTTAATATCGTGAATTACCATTGGATTCCCGATTTTTCTTCCTGGATGCGAGCGCTCTAACCATTCAATAGCTTCATTCCTGAATGGAACATTGTTCATGCCACATTGGTTCCTGCTATCCAGGAAAGGATAAACGACAAACTTTTATTCAGTATGTATAGCAGTACATACATGGTTGCCCCAAGTCGTATGAAAATACAGTTTATCTGGATCGACATTGAGGGTTTTATTTCGTGAAACTCTATTTAAAGTTTAATTAATTTAAGCTCCCGATTCGAAATAAAAGCAACACGCCATCATCTCAAGTTGCATTATTTTTATAATTTCCGCTCCATGAATAATAAGGACCTCTCAGAACATTATTTTTCTCCAATTTTTTGACCACAGTTGATCCACGATTGCCGTTTTTATTTTAAACTAATAGAACAGATTGTTTTACTTTTATCCAGAGCTGTTTCGTGTAATTTTGTACATATTTACATACGAGTTTAGTAACTTATTTTACAATCGGCTTCTGAAAATAGTTACATGTAATTGTAATTTATCATTAAAAATAAATAAAACATATTACTTAAAAAGGTACAAAGAATAAACATATTTACATACATTTTTTTTTGGTAAATGTTGATAAATATTTTCAAAATAGTCATGCCGATTACCGAAGAGGCAGGAAAATTGGGCAGAACATCTTCTATTCTGACACATCGCTTTTGTTTCGGTAAATTTTATACATTTTCTCATGTGAGCGTTGTTCAAGCTTTCTCTTCTCCTAGTGTCACGTCCGGTGTCCCGACGTTGACTATAACTTAAGAGTGCATCTCCTAATCTCTAGCGGCTCGAAGCAGCTCTTTCACCGTCCTTATCCCTGTTCAATCTCGTGTATTACGGAACCATGTGAACTGCTTCCTGCCGACATCTTGTTCTCCGTCAATCTTGTCTTAATTGTCAAACGTAAAAGGTCGTATTTTTCCCCAGCACATGACTCAAGTACGACACCTTCCGGACATTCAAGTTTTGAACAGGACAAATATTTGTCGTAATTTTTTTTACCACTTTCCTTTGTTTATATGTCCCACGTAACCAAATCATCTTCTCTCTCTCTTTCTTTGACTCTTTCTTTATTCTTTCGATTACTGTATAGACAGCACTACATTCGGTGTTGTTTTCAACAGGATACTCACATGTAATCATATAGTTGGAGAGGGATTAGTGGTGTAGGTGATGAAGAATTCCGAGTCTAGTACGTGGCTTTCTTCGCATTCTATAAAAAGTTGCGATGAATATATGTTTAGTATAAGGATGGCAAGCAACAGTGACAGATAAGCAGGAATAATATACATGTATTGTGTTTAACTGGGCTCAATGAATCGAAAATTAATACATCTGGTTAAATAGTTACTTAAATAAACGCACATATATTCGGTACCGTAGTCGAGGAGAGAATGACGATTGAACTTTCCTTAGGTTAAGGTTTAGACCCCGTTTTAATTAACTTTTTAGCCCTCGACTAATTAACATTTTAGCTTCATTATTCATTATTCAACGGAGTGTACTTTAGTCCCACGGCGAATGTCTTCTGTTTTAAGTTATTATTTCATTTGTTCGCAATATATTCCACTGAAATAATCTGTGAGTAGTCGGTATTTGGCTTATTATTTTACTATAAGCTTGCAGATATAATTTGTTCCAAAAATGGACTAATTTTATCCTGTCTCATGAGATTTCATAGTACATCAGTTTAACCCTTTCAGGGTTTGTATACGGATGAAATGTTTCTCTCAGATAAATATCGCTATACAGCAGTCGATCTTTTCGCTTTCTCTATAATACACAAAAAACATCGTGTGATTTAACACTCAATCTGAACGATCTTGCTCCCTATGATTTAAGACATAGTTCGACAGAAAATAAGAAAATTCATTTTATACTATACCTGGAAATCCTTTGAATATACGTGGGTTTTATTGTAACTTTGTTTAAAAAAGTAATTAAAAATCTTAATTGTAATAAAAATATAACTTTTATTCAAAACAACACAACCCAGTCCGGCTGGAATAAATTATTTTTAAAATTATTATTACTATCTGTGTTTTTTGCCAGTAACCAAACTCGACACTCTTGCCCGAGAGATCACGTCACAATTTATAAGCAACGTTATTTCTCGAATCTTCTCGTATATTTTCGTGCTTTCCACCAGTTTTAAGATTATTCTAAAATCCTCTAAAGTGATTGAAACCGTTCGGAAATTTTCGATTGGGTGGAGTTTCTCCGGTTTCTTGACTTCCGTGACAATATTTTAATATTATCATATTCGTATAAAGAGTACAATGTGCAGACACACGCTGATGTGATCATAACTTTCCGTCGTAGTTCCATCAGAGTTGCATCGGAGTTGCCAGGAATAAATTGAAGCCATCCCTCAAGACAACCTCCCTGCAGCCCCCGACTGAATCACACTATCGATTAAAACTTCGATATTGCATTCATCGCTGCGCAACATTGTGACATCTCGCGTCTCTTCGGGGTCAGGTTGCATCGTGCAGAATCTATAATGTAATTATTATTCATTATTTACCCTCTGCAATTGATTGTTGAATGAGTTATGAAAATAGGATCATCTATTCTAGAGTTGATAAAAATATAAGGTATACCTGTTTATATCAAAGTAGTGCAAATATTGTATTTTTAACAAACAATAATTGATTGTTTGTTTATCATTAATTAATTTATAATTTGTTCTTTTAATAAGACTCAACAATGGTTTAAGTCATTATCGATTTTCCTTTAAAAAAATTGATAATGGGCGATTGCTTATTTATTATTTACAGGTATTTATTTTATTTACTAGTCTTAGTTTATTTACTAAAGCAAGAGTCTTAACCACTAGACGAATAAGCTTATGAATTGTGTACATACATTATCTTTAGCGTATTATTATATTTTTATAACTAAAAAATTAAGAGTGTTGTTAATTCTTATAAATTTTTTCGAAATTGGACATGGAGTACAATTCATTTTTCTTTCTAAGATAAATATATTTTGTTTATTTTTATACATATTTGTGATAATTGCATAAAAAACCTTAATTATTTCTTATTTTGAAGCTGAAACCTATTATTTCGTCGCCAAATTTATTTTGATTGAACATTGTTTTCTGTGATTGTTTATAATTTCTGTATTTTTCGATTGTTACCTGTAATTTGGTTATTTTACAAACATAATAAATAAATTAATTGACTTACTCGTATCTCATATTCGAAATTCGGTTTTTAATTAATTTTTATTTTTTTAAAATATTTTCATGATTTTCTAAATAAACGTTTAAATAAAATATTAAGATACATTTTAGATGTTTCACAGAGACCAATCTATTTAAATGGAAAAGAAGTATGTTCTAAGAACATACACAAACAAATATTGGGTTTAATATTGTCTATTCTGTCCGTAATATCAAATTCGGTTTGGTAGGTATTATTTAAAAATATATTTTCATAATTTGTAAGCCGGAATGTTACAAGCATCTGCATATTAACTAATTTTAACAATATTTCTAAAATTAAAAATATATAAAATATCGTTTAGTAGTTTAATAATATCTTTAAACCTAAATTCGAAAAAATTATAGCATCCCTATAATACACTTACATAATGAAATTCCGATTTTATTTTATACTCACTTATAAAACTTTTATAAAAAATTAATCTGACATATATATCTCGGCTTAGTTTGTTAACCGGCTTGACCTACTGTATTTCAAAATAGCGGCTGTTTAAGCATTAAAAAAATCATAATCTGCTACGTATTTTTCTTTTAAATTACATATTCGATAATCATTGCTGCTTAAAATTTGATCTAGGAAATAAGTAAAAAATACCGTCAAAATCAATTTAATTATTTTGACATGTCTTACTTGCACTTATGTAAGATGTCATTTTGTAAATTTTTATTTACATCCTCTAGGAAAAGTATATATTTTTATATATTTTTCTGAAGTAAGTTTTCTATTATATATAATAGAAATATATATAGTAGAAAGCTTATACTTTCTATTACATATATGTCTATTATAATTTTTTCATTTTTATTTTTTTTCATAAATTTTGTTTTCTAAAAATCAAAAATTAAAAAAAATCTGAAATACTCAACCATGGGTGTTTTGTGATGTGTTTCGCTTCTGTAATTGAGCCTCTTGGCGTGTTGAAGCTTAAAAAAAAACTTACGCATCTAAGTAAGTATTTTACATCAAGTGAATAGGACAAACATTTATGTTGAATGAAAGTATAGATCAATTGTCGACAATGAATTGTATGTACTCGTATTGTCGTAGATATATTATAGTGTTTCCCGAGCAGGCGTTTACATTTCGCTTTTGGCAAGAGATTCAGGTTTTTGACCTCAGTACATAAATATTGTAGGAGAATTGAATTCAGTAATGTATTAATTAATTGGAGCAAAAGATAAATAAAACAATTCTCTCCGTGCGTAAGAATGCTTTCTTCAAATAGCACAGAAAATGAATTTGCAGAATTGTATTGGTTGGAAATGAATACTTTTTATATCAACGCCCAAAAAAGCTGTTGGACGCATTGGCTTCCCAAGAAAATGGAATCGGGATAGTGTCAGTTATTTAGTTCAAGTATTAGAAAAATGACAGCATGTGGACAGAATAAAGAAAGGAGTGCTGAGTTGGTTTGGTCAATTAGAACGTATGAGCGAGGAAAGGATGGTAAAGAAAATATATGCGGAGAGTGTTGAAGGCAACGGGAATAGAGGGCGTCCGCGAAAGACCTGGCATGATCAAATACTAAAATGTCGGAGGACGGCCCTGTAAAAAGCCTCAACAACCGTAGAGCTTGCACGAGAAGATGTATGAATGTAGCCGAAGCAAAAGTGATGTGTTAGATGGAAGAATATGACGTTCTACCCTCTCTGCCTACCTCTGCAGAAAAACGGCGTGATGGTTAGTTAGTTAGTTAGTTCACAGGTTGTAATTAAATGACCTAAAAGCTTTTAGACAGGATTTGTGATGTGTGGTACACTAATTCGTTCAACCATATCCGCCTTTAAAACACGGTTTCTTCGTGTTCTTGAAATATCGCGATGTATGATTGTTTTGTGTAAGGATTGCAAGCATGTAAGGCCCGGTTGTTTCAAGTTCGATCAAAGTAAGAGGTCGATTAAAGCATAGATTTTTACGGAAACGGATCGTCTGATTGGAGGAGAACGTAAAAATCTATGCTTTAAAAGAACGCTTACTTTAATCCAACTTGAAACAACCGGCCCTTAGGCATACAAGTAATCGGGTCATAAAATACCCACACGGTATATTCACTGGGTTTAATGGCGCGCGTTACAGATTTCGACTTCATTAAAGGTTACTCACCAGTGGAGAGATTTTAACATAAGTTAATACCAATAAGTCTGCAAAAAAATAATTCCCTATGCAAAGTGGAAGGGACCCTGCATTTCAATGGAATCAACTAAGGATACACTGTGGCTATCCTCATCAGTAAGTTAATTTCCGTTCTTGAAAAGTATTGACGCTATATAGCTATTATTTAAATATTAATGTTGTTATTAAAAATATTTTAGTCAACGTAAAATATAAATTAATTAAAAAAATATAGTTGCTTATAATTTTAAAATAAGGTCTGGATTATCAGGCCCGAATTCAGAGTCAATACTTAAATGAAGTAATTTTCAGTAAAAAATAACACTTTTAAGGCGTACCTTAACTTTTAAATCATTTAAGTATTGACTCTGAATTCGGGCCTGAGAAGCGTTTTTCAACTGAGTGGTAGTCTGCATTTGCGTAATATGAATGTAAAGGTTGACGACCGCTGACATGGCCCACTATTCGAATATTACGTCCGATGATTTGTATGGATCGGCATGTATGATAGACGTATGATATTTTCTCACATAATTTGTACTCACTAGTGATTGTGATTAGTTTTCAACTGTAATTATGATTAGTGACTACCAGTTAACGATTAAAGTTTAGTTATAACGTTTAATTTAATTTAAAAGTAAAAAATAGGTTATAACGTACTAGTGTTCACCGAATCTAATCTAAATATAATTTAAATATAATTATTTCGTTGTCTGCCTGTCGGTTCGTACATCCACAACTTGCTGGAATTAAAACTTTGGATAATTAGGGTGTGACACGCAATCAGCGTGCGGCTTTTGGCAACACGGTCTTGACATTTTTATATATTTAAAAAATATATATTTAGTTTTAGGTTTAAGTTAATAAAGTCAATTTAAGAAAACAAATAGTTCTATTCGTGCATTTTCAGCTTCAAAATGTCCCGTATATGTAAGAGTATGTATCCAATGCGGGATAGTAAAATTCTTTGGAGTATTCCAACATTTTAGTGTATTTCGATAGCGTGAATTTATACATTAATTATTTAAAAAATTTATCACACAATAATCTGCAACTTACATCACAGATAATTGAGCTTCCGACGTAGCGAAATTTACAAAAATATTTAAAAACCAATTTACTATTGCGCTGTTTCCCAAAGACGTTGGGAAAATAAAACCCACTAGACCTTGGGAAAATAAAAGATGCGTAGGAAGAACTCAAAAGAGATGGGCCGACGACATAACCGCTGTGGGGGGAAAGAAATAGCTACAATTAGCAAATAACAAGGAAGGAGCCTATATCCAGCAGTGGAGAGATGAAGGCTGAAAAAGAAGAAGAAGGATAAATTATAGGTGTCCCATAGACATGAAGCTGTTAACATCGGAAAATATGTATGGAAGTCTTTTTCGGGTATAGCAGACATGGGTTATTATGGGTTTTCAACCATGGATGGAGATGGCGTAGTTGTATTAAAAAATTTAAAGCAAGGTACATATATACAATTTTCCAAAATTTTATACATGTATAGTCGAACTTGGGTGGAATCCGTAAACGATACATAGTTTAAAGTGATCACTTAAGTCGGCTGCATGACAGGTCGTCAGTACTGTAACGCCCAAAAAAGACTCCATGCACTCTTTCCAACAAAAATAGCTTCGTCTTTGTGAGACAACAATAATTTACATTAATACCGATAATTATTAAAATTATCATTTTTTCAAAATAATGTTTACGCGCAATTCGTACTCCAGTATACTGGCTGCACTCGCCTGCACAATAAGTCAGTAAATAATATTTATGTATATATTGTTATAGACCATTTGGGCATTCATTTAGCAATATCATATGCAAGTCTTTCATGCTCAGTGATGCACTTATTTTCTTGAATGGTTTATTTTACGATTCGAAGCGTGCGCTTCCGCCATAAGAAGCAATACGCTATACGTCGTACCGGACTGTGTTAATCCTTTATTAAATATTTACAGTTAGGCCAGCATATTAAACTCACACCTGGCCTGCAGATTTCATTGACTGTAAACTTTATGTACTTTGGAAACGGTTTCATGTTCAAGATTAAATATTCTTGATGTGCGGCGGTGTGCATCAAACAAGTCGATAGTAAAAGTGAAATTGCATACAAGAAACGACGTCTTCGAAGAACTGTACTGTAGATGGCAAGAATTGATGTTTTCACCCGAATTGCGGACAATATTGAAAATACAAGAAACAAAGGAAGATCGGAATAATTAGAAGCCTAGTACTCAATCTTATACGGTCTCCAGAACAGAAGGAAAAACTGGGAATAATAAAGAAGATTTATCAGGCGACTCCCCCGACCCTTCTAGGATATGGGGATGAAGATGATATTAAAGCGATTTTCTAGCAATGCGAGCGAAATTCACCATTTTTCTCATATCTTCTCTTGCATTTTGTTCAAGTTTTGTATGGAAAGGTTTCAAATTAAAGTTAATCCAATAGGTTCCATGTATGTCTGACAGCGCGAGCGAAATCCACCAATTTTCTCTTGCATTTTGTATTGTAAGTTTTTGCAAGGAAAGGTATCAAATTAAAATTAATCCATTAGGTTCCATGCATTTTAAATACATACTCGATTCTAAAATGGCAAAAGCTAATTAAGTATCTTGGAATATTAGTTAGTTATAATGGTCGCCTTTGAAGAGTGCAGAAAAGGTTTCTACGTATTGGAGTCTCGATAAAAACTATCAGATCTTGTTCGATCCGATTCTCAGTGGGGCATATTAAACCCCGTATAAGAAGTCCGACTTCTTTAGAATAAGTCAGCATTCTAATAGTGTTGGTTATTTTTCTCCCATCACAAGAATGTGTCGTACCTACATACAAAATATATTGTGTTGACCTTAACGTTGATGCTGATATTCTTGTAGCTATACACAACATCCATTTTCTTGATAAAATTTAATCAATTATTTATTATTATTATTATTATTAATGACTCGTTATAAATAAAATAAAATTAAAATAAACTGCTATTGGGAAAATCTAATTCACCCAACTAATGGAACAACAGGGACCAATTGTCTGACATTTGGCGTTTCACATACAACAAGAGTAAAGTAAGGCGCGAGACTTTCACTAGGACAATGAGTTTTGTCTGCAAAGAATTTTAATACAGTAAAATTCGCATCTCAAACATTGAGTCGAGTCTAAAATATTATTCGTGGACTTGTGCTGACAGATTTTTTCCAGTTTTACGATTAACATTTATATATTTTTTTATTTTTTTTTTAAATTTTATTTTGGGAATCATACAGTACCTATAATGTAATATTTTTTTATATAATATCGAAAAAATATTCATTTATCATGACCAATGATGTTTCCTCGAAGCTGGTAAAAAAAAACTAAGAAAAAAAATGATAAAGAATATGTGATGAAAGTTTAATTATGATAATGCATATAAAGGGAAGGGTGGGAAGAGGAAGGGAAGGGGATTCAATTAAAGAAGTATTAAATTTATTTAAATAATCATAAATGAGATAACGGAGTTTCATTTTAAATAGAAGCAAAGTGTCGATAAAAATTTCTAGGTTATTTGTAGAATTTAACAGAATGTATTTTAAAGCGGAACGAGTTATGAAACAGTTTTTTAAGTAGTCAGTCCTGCCAAAGTTTGGGTTAAATAAATTATTTGTACGCGTTGAGTATGTAGGACTGCTTAAACCTATTTGCTCTAATAAAAAGGGTGTATCAACCAAGTTATTCAAGATTTTATAAAGATAATATTGTAACGAAATTCTAAAAACGAGGAAAACTGCAAATAATCTAAGGTTATTATATATTATGATAAATTGCGTCACATCGGGTGCGAGGGAATAGTTAGTTTTGACAAGCAATTGAAAGACCATAGATTCCGGGCGAATAGAAACGAGCAAACATACACAACTAGCGAATAACCGAGTGTAGAATACAGATAAAACGTAGTGTACCTGTGTGTAGAAATGTGAGACAAAACATCGCGATATTACAAAATAATGTTTCAGTTATGTTTGTATTCAGTGAACTCGAGTTTAATGAAGTTTTTATAATTACGTAAATTGTATTTCATTCGGTCCCCATGGTGAATGCGTGACAACATACTGACATAAATTAGAATAGAAAAGCTAAATAAACGGCACTTAGTTTATTCAATAATGTTCACGACTTCATTACAAAATTAACGTAAAAGAAACATAATTGCTCCCTTTATATTAACTCGTCGCGTTTGCTTGCTTGACGAAATTTTTTTGGATCGATTTTTAACCCTTTTTCCGTGATCCAATCGAGCTGAAACTTTGCAAGCAGACTTGTGGCGATGATCAAGACGATCTATCAAATTTTCGTTAAAAAAATTAATAAACTTTTTAATGGTCTTCTCATACAACTTACTAAGTTGTATGAAAATATTTCAACGCGTCTGGTAGACACGGAAGCTGATTATAGTATAATTTTAGATTTTTGGAATTTTTTTATTACTCCCTTTCATAGCGTCGCTCGACCGAATCCCAACGCGTAGGTTAAGCGCCAAACCAGTTTCTACTAGTAAATGAGAAAGGGAGTATAATAAAAAGTTGGTTTTTATGGGTTACTTTTTTTGAAAGATTCTAATAGAAACAGCACTCACGTATGGATATAACATTGTTTTAAGTATTATGGTGTGTTTTTGAAGTAATCGTTGATAAGACCGAGAAGAATAATAGTACAACTATCCGCGCGTCTATCCGCGTGTCCACTTTTGTTATTTTAGTAAGCATTTGCATTCATTGTAAAATTAGTTTAACTGTGGGTATATCTTGGCTCAGCGCCAGATGTGTGTAATATGTATTTACTGTCGAATGTCTCCGGGAACTGTTTCCTTAAAATGTGATCCACAGTCTCTGGAAATAATATTATACTATATTTTTCAATTTATTTTACATTGTACAGTATCCTTACAGGAATAAGCAGGGTGAATGCCACACTCTTCTGTCTCGAGGTACTAGGCTGGCATTGTTCACTTTCATTTATATCTTATCCCAGTTTAAGGCTACTAACAGGGCCACCATCCAATATTACATACTTTCAGTATTTTATTTACTTAAAACCGAATCCGCCCTTCTTCTACTAATTTCCTGGTAATACATCTCTTTTCTGTTAATCAGTTAATTTTATTCTTCTTCTTGTTCTTTAATTTTTAGATCTTTTTCAAATTTCTAAATCTTTCAATCGTTAGTGATGGACTTAAGGGCGATTAATGATGTCGTATAGAAAATAATGAGGTGTAAAAAGCAAGAAAAATGCATAATTCTCTGTGTAATAATGTCCGCCACTAACGCTACCAGAAGGCGCAAATAATGGTGAGGTATAAAAAGCAAAAAAACATTATTCTCTGTGCAACAATGTCCGTCACCAACGCAATCCGATGACGGAAATAATAATTAGATATAAAAGTAAAAAAATATAATTCTCTAAATTCCAAGTAACAATATCCGTCGCTACTAAATGGCCATGTTCTCGCAGCCGAAATAAATAATATAAAAAAGTACGTAGTTTTTGACGGGTTGCATTAATAATATTCGTAATATTATCGCTTATTGTTAGTTTATTTTTAAATTGTTTTTTCCAGATAAATGCATTAATTATTGCATGCTATGTAACTTTTTTTTCTGCTTATATACATTTGTGTACTATTTATTTTACTGTACTTTATGCATTTATTATCTCATATTGTGTAATTTTTTTCTTATTATATATATTTATGTACTATCTACTTTACTTTATGCATTAATTATCTCATATTATGTAACTTATTTTCTTCTTTATATATATATATATATATATATATATATACAGGAATATATATATAATACACTTTTATATAAAGTGAAACTCCCTCTCCAGACATATAGTCTCTTTTTGGCGAGGTTCAATGATAATTTTTTTTTATGTACATAAATTCTACTTTTATGTATCAAATATATAAACATATAATGATTTGTATTTAATAAATAAAAAAAATAAAAAAATATTGTTTGCTAAACGGTACCGAATCTTCATACTAACTAAATAATAAATTTTGCACATGATTCATAGTTTTATTTTGCTTGATGCTGCTTGTGCGGTAGGGAAGCGACGACAAATCTTCATCCGCCTACCGCCTGACTGTGCATCACTCGTCTTGTATGACTTCTTGCTGAGTGTTCCGTACAGTTGTTTTCGACACCATATTTTCAGATAAAGTTCTGACGTGTATGACTCCCTTGAATTCAACAATTCCGAGTAAGTTCGCTTTGTAATTCCCCAGATTATAACACGGAATTTTGTGTTTTTCCAGCGGCCAACCCCAGTAAAATTGTCACGAAAATTGCGTCAACTCGTGTAGTGTAAATAATTAGCCATTTTTAAACATTTTTAATGAAAAAAAGTATAAAAGTCTAAAGGGCTTTCATATACGTTTGATTTAACTGCATAACATCTGTATTCATTTATTAAAAATTAGTAAAATAATGGGTTTACTCCAGCATTAAGTTGAGTCAGTTGAGTGTGTATAGAAATATCTATATCGATAATTACTTAAATATTAATGAGAGAAACATAATTATATTTGTTATTCTTTTCACTGTTTGTTCTGTTCTTGTCCAAATATTTACGCTGGACATTAAGTAGAATTTATGAATATTTTTTTTCGTACCAGAAACTTCAACCAAAAACTACTCGCTTACTCCAGTCCGAAATAATAATGGTATTTCGGGGAGATTCCGTAAAGCAGTCATATCCGGAAATATGATTAAACATTAATTTTAAAGTATTTAAGTAATTCAAAAAAAAGTGATCATGTTAAAAATAAACAAAAAAATGTTCATGTCATCTATTTATTTCTTTATGACAAACAATTATTATCTTTGAACACTTCCACATCATCATCATCACTCTTGGCACTATAACCCTTGGTGAGTCTTGGACTCCTCAATAATTTTCCTCCACTCATCTCGGTCTAGTGCCAGCTCTCTCCAGTTTCCAAGCTCTAAGGCAGAGATATCTTTGAGGACGTTGTCACTCCATCTTAATTTTGGCCTTCCTAAGCTCCTTCGCCCTATTGGCCCTGAGAGCAGCACATAAAATAATATAATTACATTATTTTCAGAATAAGAAAATAGTATATAATAAACTGTAATGACCGTGTTGGTCAAAATGTGGAGCAAGCTATTGGATATACCTGGGTGGTGTAGTAAATGTTTTTTTATGGTATAGATATGTATTTTTTTAAACACAACGTTTTTGAAAAAATACATATCAAGTACCTAAGTACAGATTCCAAATGACTGTGGCAACATTTTTAATATAATTAACAGGAATACACTCTGTTTTAACCACTAATTTGTTAAAATATTAACATGTTTCGGGTCCAATAATCCCTTCATCAGCATACTTAAAATCGAAATGAAGATATTAATTAACAAAATAAAAATATATATATATATGGCGGATGAACAACTAATAAAGTACTAATGTGAAAACAATGTTAAAGGGTAATTATTTTCAAAAATGAACTGGTTTTTTATTATAAAATATTAAAATTACTATTAACACTTTTTTCTTTTTTCCAAAATTTATTATATATTCAACTGTAATCCTGTTATTTGAGTGTACAACTTGTAACCCTTATTATTATCAAGGGTAGTTTGTTTCCAAAAGAATATTAGCAAATTCAGAAAAGTTATTGATTAAACTTAAGGTTTTCAAATAGAAATAACTTTTTCCTTTTTTTCAACAATTGAAATAACTCATATTTAGGAAATGAAACACAAATTTGTCGGTGTTTATTTAACCCATGATACGAATGGAAAATGTTTGAACGAAAATATGTAGGATATTTACTTAGTTCGCCATTATTTCCTGGGTCCAGATTATTGTATAAAATGACACGATTTAATGTATCATTTTGTGTCATTTTAAACACATTTGAAATTGTAATTAAAAGAACATAAGAATTAAATCACAATCATATAAAAAATATAATTATCATTTTACATCCATCTTAATGAAGGTACAGTCGTATTGAAACTGTATCTTAATATTGTTATACGTTTAAAAATATACTGTAAAATGGTTTAGTTTCTTCGAATAAAAAAATAATAAAAAATTATTTTAATGCGGTTCAATATGTAAAATAATAGGTACTTATCACAAATTCACAACAAAGTTAATTAATGTTGATGATGTATTTTTTTATGTACCTTATTATTCTAATATCGCAATTTGACGTTTGTCACGAAAACATCATACATATACTTACATTACACAGGCCGTAAGTTGTAACATTGTATAATGATAAGTAACTTCACGCTATTTCGTTAGTTTGTTCGCTTAGATATGTTTTTACTCCTATAAAATTTCAGTTCGAAATAATCTACCAATCCACGTGTGGTCAGTCGGTATAGGAGAAATCTCGTTGATATGTCGGTACGAAGGCGCTGTTTTAAATTCGTATCCGATTACAAATCCCAGCAGCACATTATCCGGGCAGCGGCGTGTCAAATTATCGCGATAAATAGGAAATTGGCGCGCGGCACGTCCATCTGATAGCGCCTGGGAGGTGGGCAAAACGGCTAGCACGTGTCGGTAAAAACGCCCCCTACTCTGTTACACGAGAGGTTAGCGGGTGCACCGCGTATTGGGTGCGTGTCTCGGCTATTCGTTACGGTTATCTGATTTGTAACATGTGATCTTTTTGCGTTATTTATATTATAGACACAATTTTAATTTCAGGCCTGGATATTTGTTCTTACACGTGTTCAGAGTCGGGTGGTTTATTGACAAAAATTTATATTTATCACGACCCAAAACGACTATATCGGCAGTATTCTGAATATAACTTAATTGGCGATTGTTAGGTAGGTAGGTACCCCCTCACTCAAAAATAGAGAATCTATGAAAAATGACGATATTTCTATCGTTGTGGCAGAAATATCGACATTTATTTAATATTTGAATCATTCATGAAACAAACTGATTTCTACAAACTTTTAAAATAATATTAATATTTATTTTGTGTAATATTCACGAAAAACTTACATTTTTGGCAAAACTCCACATCACAAATGACTGGTTTGCGTATTGATATAAATATCGCTCCGACCCCAAATGAGCAGGTCTGATCAGGTAGATGCATGACTTCTTAAAGGTCTCATCTAAAATTGAAAAATTCGTTAATGTAAATTAATTTAGTAATTACACGTCTCTATTTTTGATAAAGAAATACATCTCTATTTTTGAGTGCTGGAGGAGTAATCAACGACTGTCGTAAACCTACGTCTTTTCTATTTTTGAGTTTTGCGGTAGCAATAACCAAAATAAGAAAAATTTATTAATCCTTAACAATTCACACACTAATAATGTCGGTTACTTTTCTCCCATCACAAGGTTGTGTCGCACATATAATATGTATTGTGCTGACCCTAACGTTTATGCTGATATTCTTGCAGATACCTTATATTCGTTCAAAAACTCACTCATACACAACATCCATTTTCTAAACGATGACCTGAACCTATAGATCCATTAAATCAATTATTCATTATGTACTAATTGCACTACATTCAAACACTAAGTATACAATACACATAAATGTACATGTAAAATATACTTAAATGCAAATATACATGTTACTAGAGCGTGCCGAAGACACTTGTAATTGGGATAATGGGCATAGTCTTCACTATAATGTTTATTATCAGAGTATCATGTACCTATTATCTAATAAAAAGAAAAGATATAATGTTTTATTTTATTTTTTTATTTCTTATTTATTTATTAGAAACACTAACAGGATATAATATTATATTATATATATAATATTATAATATTATATAATATTATTTGTTCGTAGTTCCTTTTTATCTTTTCGATGCCTAACTCCTTTATCCATTTTATAATGTGGTTTTTTAATATTATCCCATTAGCCGCATCTTTTATATTCAACATTACTTAAAAGAACGGATCTACGATACGTAATAAGCATACAATTCAACAGCTGAAAGATAGCCGTTCATCTAACAAATTATCCGGGAAGTATGCCAAAATGCAACGAGAAATGTGATTGAAAGAGATCGTGTTTGTGTGTGTAGCGCTTGAGGCAGACATTTGGCTGATATTATTTATCATAAATTATTAAGAGTGAAATAAACGGTCTGTAAATAAATTATTATGCTTATTTGATTTAAGAAAAAATACTGAAACATCGCTTCGTAAAAATATATTGTATTTTTAGTAATTTAATGGATTATTCAATATTATATCGTATTGTGAGGACTGCAACAGTAATTATAACTTCCGGTTAGCTTTGGTTAACAGTTCAGCGTTGCTCTGGGCACTTTGACAAAATTAATATATTTGCTCAAGCACCTACATGTTTAGCGTATAAATCATATTGACTAGCTCAGTGAAAAAATCATTATTTTAGAAATTGTATTTATGCACCGGTATGCATCATCATATTTATAAAAACACTTTTGATGCAGTAAAATACTTTATCGCGTTCAGCTGAGATGAGTAAGTCACAAAAGGCACACGTGTAAAAGTGGATATGGAAGTCTTTGGGTTATAGGGCTTACGACTTAGCATATGGCTGGCTTGATTTATCATTTTACACCATCGATTTCACCCATGACTGACCTCCACATCTATCAAATTTTTGGAAGTTGTATGTATGTTATTTATATACCACTTTACTAGTTTACTTAGACTTACGCTAACGCCAACAATGGTTGAAATTTGTCATCCCCGAGAACCAGTTTATAGATGTCGCCGCTGGTAAAGATATGTCTATGTTTTGACTAGATTATGAATATTTTTTAATGCTTATATCACATTCATCCGATTTTTTAAAGTATACACTAGAATACGCCTGAAAATGATTTAATCATCGTCTCCGTGAGACATCTATATCCCTCTAAGGCAAACCTTTGGCAGGCAAGGGCCATATAGTGGCAAAATGAAGTAATGGCGGAACGCGGGCGTTATATTTTTATTAATATGTAACGTAATTATTTGCTGCAACCCGGCAAAAATGACGAAACTTTACATGTCGGTTCCGAAATAATAAATATTTATTTATTTATATAAAAATAATTTTTTATACTATAAAGAAGTTACGAATGTTACATAAAGCTACGATACGATAAACGGACAAAAATATTTAATATAATAATTGGGATAAGAATCTCATTAATAAAATAGCCGCGGGTTGCCGACCGCTGCTCTGAAGACAGAAATCAAGTAATTGTGTTCTTTTTGTTTGAAAATTTGAGCATATTCAAAAATATTGCGAACAATAAGCAGACATCAAATATCACACTCATTCTAAATATTTTTGTAATTATTACATTTTGTTTGTACGGCAACAATGTGTGTAAATCATTTGTAAGACCAGATACTTGATGAAACTAAGAAGCAAAAGCAATCATTGCAGATCAGAAAGCACATCGAAATTATGGAGCGATTACTGGGCCGAAGCCTTTCATGACGGTATTACGGTATACTGTGGAAATTCGATCAAAGCGAAGACTGTTATATTTGATAGTTATACGGTAAACAGTATCCAATCATGCCAAACCATGCAATAACTATCCAAAGTGCATTGGCTTAGAATATGTTCGGAGCCATTAAGATTAACGTGCAGTTTAATTATGACTTTCCTGATGAATGACTCGAAAAAATATTAAGTAATGAGTAATCTTAATACATGACTTAAACACAGTGGATTCTATTTGCACTATTTAAGAAATACATTTTGAGAAATATATGTTGTTTTTAGGGGTAGACGGTCAAAACTTTTTTCAAATTTCTACGAATACGTGGCATACGTATTATTATTTATTTGTATGA
>JADDOH010012557.1:0-14975 GCA_016648135.1 Agrypnia vestita | reverse complement strand
CTGGATATAGGCCTCTTTCATACCCTTCCATCCTCCTTGTTATTTGCTAGTTGTAGCCATTTTTCCCCCCCACATTGGCCCATCTCTTTTGATGTATCCCGACGCCTCTTTTGTTTTCCCAAAGTCTCCATTTCAGAACTCTGGGATTCCGTCCATTAGCTTCGCTACACGATCTATTATATCCACTACTGTAGTTCTGCACCTAATTTCATCATTTATAATTCTATCTCTTAGGTTTATGCCTTGCATGGATCTCTCCATGGATCGTTGTGTGCATTTGAGCTTTTCTATACTTTTCTATGTAAAGGCCATCGTTTCCACTCCACGTCATCACTGGCAGTATGCACGATTCGAATGCTTTTCTTTTTAAGCTAAGATAAAAATCTTATATTGAATACGCAAAGTCACTGTTTTTAAATGCACTCTGAATGTTTCTAAAATATTTCAAACAATAATTATCCGATTTTGTAGTTCGCACTAATTATCTTCGCTGCATTTTTATCGCTCCTGAATAGCTTGTCTCTCATATTCTGATGCACATTATTTAAATCGGTCAGGTTTGCACTAGAAAATTCTCGCCCCGGTAGGTACTTCCTTGATTTATTATCGCTGGAATCACCATGCGCTAGTAACACATGCCTAACATAGCATAATTTTGTTTCGTGTGTAGTCTTGTCGCTGCTTAATAATTCTAACCCAACTTATTACGCAGTAGCTGGTTGATCCCTTTCAAAAGGTTATCGCTTTCTCAATATTTCTATAGTTAATGAGAATAATCTCGTTAATTCCAGATTTGTGTGGACCATACGACAAATTTTGATAGTCCGTAACACTTTCTGATTCTATGATCTCATGACAATAATTTGCACAAATAACTACTCTACAGTGTGTTTCAAAGTAATAACTGTGCTTTACATCAATAAACATATTATATAACCCATAAAAAATGACGGTACGTTTACGTGTCGGTTCCGAAAGAATAAGCATTTATCTGTACTAATATTTAAAGAGGTAAAGTTTGTAAGTTTAAATGTAGGAGATAAAGAAAAGCTCGTTGGTTAGGACTCTCGCCTCGTGATCTAAAGGTCGCGGATTCGAACCTCACTCCAAAACAGCAAGTTAGTACTATTTTCATAGCACAAGCGTTTAGCTTAGTTTGAAAATAGTAATAATATTGATGTGACATGTATTCCGCGTTCGCATTCTCATCCAATTTCATAAATTCTTTCACTAATATTTAGAATGAACTTTCAGGGTGGACACAGGCTATACGTGGGGTATAAAAGCAAAGGCAGCAATTTCGAAAAATCCAAAATTATACTATACTTATTAAAAAAAATTAAAAGAAAATTTGTATGGTCATTTAAATGGTCGCCACGAGTCTGCCTGCAAAGTTTCAGCTCGATTGGATCACGGGAAAATGGTAAAAAATCGATTCAAAGTTTTTCCGGCAGACAACAAACCGCAGACGCTACTAGTTAAAAGAAAAGGAGCAAAAAACTAACCAATAAAAACCAAGTTTTTACTATACTCCCTTTCTTTGTAAAATATAACAACAATTAAAGACGAATTAAAAAATATAACATAACACTAAACTTACAGTAATTTAATATATTTCTAAAATGTCATATGTTTTGAGCTTTGATAAGACACTTCATGCTTTGAAGATTAAATTCTAAAAACATTTGTCAGTCAATTTAGATTTTCGACATTCGTAGTGAAGTACCTATTATGCATACCGACGGAGTAATTCATATTTAGAAAATATTCCGCGACGTTATCGGGCCGCCGTAATCAAACTTTTCTGATGATTCCAATTTGAAAAAACCAATAAAATTTTTAAAAATCCAAAATTATACTATAAATATTATTTTTATTTAACGAAAATTTATTGGATCTTCTTGATCGTCGCCACGAGTCTGCTTGCAAAGTTTCAGCTCGATTGGATCACGGGAAAAGGGTTAAAAAACGATCCAAAGTGTTTTCGTCAAGGAAAAAAGCAAGTAGACGCCACGAGTTAATATAAAGGGAGTAAAAAGCTTGACCCGTAGAAATTGGCACCATTTCCATACTCCGAACAATGCTTTGTCGCTGCACAATCCATTACTCACCTCAGGAAAATGAAAGAGCAGTCTAATTATTGACAAATTGCTTGTCGCCGTAACACAAGCGAGGGCGGAATGTGATTAATGGAATCCCGCTTGAAACTTACAGGAATTTCCAGACTCTAGGTGTAAATCCCGGATTAACACGGAAAGAAAAGGGCAAAGGTGAATGATGATTAATGTTCCAGGTAAACGGTGCACCCCTTGGACCAGCCCTTTTGCGGAAAACTGAATGGCGTTTCGCGCAGAAAATGTAATAGGTTTATTATTTATATATTGATTTTGTGATAGCTCTTCTTCTTCTTCCTCTTTCCTGGCGTTTCACTACTATGGGGTGTTCTTGCCACAAAACAAGTGTGTTTCAACAAAACAAATGGGTGTGATGGTTGCGTTTTTTTTTCTCTTTTATTTTAGAAATTTAAATTGTAAATGATTCATTTAGGATAAACATTATTCTGTGTGGATATTTATATATTTATAGTGAACATTCAGAGTGGACATAGGCTGTATATTATCCAGTTAAAATAAAAGGGCTTTTCATGGTGACCTATTGTTTACAACTAAAGTCAACGAAGAAATGCTATGTATGGTCAGTTCTACTTTACGGTGTTGAAGCATGGACGCTGAAGGTGACTACTCTAAATCGTCTAGAGGCGTTCGAAATGTGGATACATCGTATAATGTTAAGGATATCTTGGACTGACATGACTAGTAATGTTGATGTTTTACGTAGAGCAAATATAAAGACAGTTACTCAACATAGTAAAGCTCCGTGAAATTTCATACTTTGGTCATATAATGAGAGGCGAAAAGTACTCCATCCTGAAGGATGGAGTACTTTTGTGAACCTCATCATGAAAGGGAAGATTGAGGGTCGCAGAGGGGTCGGAAGGAGGCGGCATTCCTGGCTTCGAAACATCCGTGAGTGAACCGGGATAAGAAGCATTGTCCTGGACAGGGAAACTTTCTCCCAGATGATCGCCGACGTCGGGGGGACCCGACAAAGCACATGAAGAAGAAGGATGATTCAAATCTATTAGTAATGGAAAAGGATATGGGGTACATAATGTTAGTTTATTTAATTTTTATAGATTTATACCGTCAGCTTTTAGGAATCTCGTTAGTAATTTTAAAGTGACTTGATCATTGGAAGATAACATGGTTGGGATGTTGATGGGGAATGGGATATTGTAATAAGAAAGATCTTGAATAAAATTTGAGTAACGGTCATTGATGGGGCATCCAAAAAATATTATGCGATCTAAATGTTCGTCGTCCATTTGGCATTCACATATAGGAGAGTCCCGAATGCTGATTTTCAAAAGATGGCTGTTAACTCCTGTGTGTCGGTGGTGTAACGTAGGTCTACATGTCATAGAAAATATTAAATATCTACCTTATTTACCAAAACTTAAACGCCATATTTTTTGTAATCATCGAATAGACATTTTCACACCAAAATAGCTAAATAAAATTGTTACGAATGTACGGATTTTTTAATTTAAAAATATTTATTCATTATTCTCGTATTTTCGGCCAGTGTGTAAAAGAGATCAGAATATTGCACGTCGCAGTTAAATCGAGTGAGAAAGAGCACGACAATACCACACATTCAGAGTCGCATGTTAGACAAAGGCGGACGACGGACCGCGTCGTTGAATTTAGTTGGTAAGGATACGTCAGCGTGAGCGCACGCTAATTCGATATGCCATGACTTTTTGATTATTTACTAAAATAATGCAAATATGTATTTTTACCTTACATAATTATATAAAGGGATCTTTAAAAATTCTTCTCTGTATTGAAATTGTATTTTTTTTACCACATATTAAAATATATGTCAATTTTGAATCAAGTAACGCTGTGTTACACCACAGTTCCTGAAGGTATTTTTTAGCACAGCATTTTAAGAGTTAATGCTACAGTGTCCAATTTGCGTACGGCAGGTAGAGGAAGCCTCGAACTTATTCACTTTCATTTCTGAAAACCATGCCCTGGTAGGAATTTCTGGTTGTATTGCGGAATACTATTTTCATTTTAAAGATTTTGAGGTCTTCCGTTGAGACTTCCAAGTAAAATTAATTTTTTCTTTAAGTAACGGCAGTAAATCTGATATTGTAATATGATTATGAGAAGAAATGCCGAAAGTGGAAGCTTCTTTAGCTAAAGCATCTGCCTTTTCATTTCCTGGGCTAGGAATCCATGATAAAGCAATATGTTTTTTTATATGATAGCTCAATTCATTGCATTTTATTTGTCAATGTAAAAATATTTTCACTCCCTTGGAGGGTAGGGAGCCCAAAAAGAAGCCTTATTGAGACATTCAGCCCTTTCGCTTACTTGTATTTCGACTTAGAATTTTTGGTAACTATTTTTTAATTATTCATTCAATTCTTAGTCAAATTCTTTATCAGACTTATTGTTGCTTATGTTTTATAAGACTATCACTGTTGGCACCAGAATTGTATTATACTTCCTACTTATTGGCAAACCTAGACAATTAATTATATTATTTGATATTTTTATATTTATGTTTTATAAGACTATCACTGTTGGCACCAGAATTGTATTATACTTCCTACTTCTACGCAAACCTAGACAATTAATTATATTATTTGATATGTTTATTTTCTTGGCAAGGCTAACAGTACTCTATCCATTTGAATATATAATGAGATTTATATTCTTATAAGCTTTTACAGATAAAACAAAGATTATTTGATATAACATAATAACACGAGGATTAAAATGGAGAGTTGGGATGAGGATCAAAAGAAGAGGGGGAAATAATGAAAAAAAGGGGATGTAAATATGCACACTCATAACATATACACAGATTTATATATTAGGTCCTTACATATGAAATTGGCGTTTTGCCGTACTGGCAAATTTGATCTCAAATATCTTCTCTTTGGTTAGGAATTCCAAATCCAAATTTATACAGCTATTTACTCATGTATTTGTGTTTTGAAAATTATAATTCATTTGTTTTTTCCTCAATTGTTTTTTTCTTTGCGTCACTCAGTTTACAAAATGAAAAACTTGAAATATCGCGTTATTTACGAGTACGAGTTCCACCGTGGCACCAGTGCTGCAGAAACGGCTCGAAGGATTAATGATGTGTATGGCGACGGTGCCGCAAAAGAAAACACAGTGCGTTTTTGGTTCCAACGTTTTCGTTCTGGAAATTTCGACCTGCAGAACAAGCCCCGTGGACGGCCGGAGACCAAAGTTGATAATGAAGAATTGAAGGCTATTGTGGAAGCGGATCCATCGCAAACCACATTCGAGTTAGCTGCAGGCTGCGGTGTTAGTGATAAAACTGTTTTAATCCACTTGAAGCAAATTGGTAAGGTGAAAAAGCTTGAAAGGTGGGTACCTCACGAATTGAGTGAAGCAAATCAACAAACGCGCGTTGACTGCTGCGTTGCATTACTCAACCGGCACAATAATGAAGGGATTTTAAATCGAATCATTACCTGTGATGAAAAGTGGATCCTGTACGATAATCGGAAGCGCTCATCGCAATGGCTGAACCCTGCCGAACCAGCCAAACCATGCCCCAAGCGAAAATTGACTCCAAAAAAGTTACTTGTGAGCGTTTGGTGGACTAGTGCTGGTGTCGTTCACTACAGCTTTCTTAAATCTGGCCAGACGATTACGGCAGATGTCTATTGTCAGCAACTGCAAACCATGATGGAAAAGCTAGCTGCTAAACAACCGAGGCTGGTTAATCGCTCTAGGCCACTGCTGCTTCATGATAACGCTAGACCACACACTGCACAACAGACGGCTACCAAATTAGAGGAGCTTCAATTGGAATGTCTAAGACATCCACCGTACTCTCCGGACCTTGCCCCAACAGATTACCATTTTTTTCGAAATTTGGATAACTTCTTGCAAAGAAAAAAATTCAACTCCGATGGGGCAGTCCAAACCGCCTTCAAAGATTTTATTGATTCCCGTCCGAATGGTTTTTTTAGTAAAGGGATCGATGAACTACCTATGAGATGGCAAAAGTGCATAGATAGCAATGGTACATACTTTGATTAAACAAATATATTATAATAAAAAAAAATCGTCTTTATGTTCCTCCCATACTAAACGCCAATTTCATATGTAAGGACCTAGTTAGTTAAAGAACATGACATTTATAGTTTTTCTGTGACCCACCAAGGATGTGATGTTGATAAAGGGAGCGGAATTTTTATTGTCAAAATAAGTGCGGTGAGAAATCAAGGTATTTCGGAAATGTATCCTTATTTATATGGACTTGTTACATAGGGTTCTAGACTTGTGATGCATAATTCAAGATAATCCTGAGATAGAAGAATACATGTACAAGGTCCTTCAAATTCTTTATATAAGCGGGTTTTGATACCTAATACCTTATAACTAATATCTGGAAGGATTTATCGACAATTGTGACAATTTATCAAAAAGGAGTTAAAAGTTTAGCGTTATACCAAAATCTTTTGCTTTCGATATAGTGGTACCCGGGAATTCGTTTAAATTACAATGACAGAGAATAGAATTTTTATTTGAAGTGCACCTTAAAGCGAATCATTTATTGGTATATATATGAAGAATAGACGACTATAGTAAACTTAAGTCGATTTGAATCTTCTTGTATTTTAAGTCAACACGTCTACTGAAGGCAAATATTTCAATATCGGCAATACAATATTGGCTGTTTTGTAATCGCCGCGCGTGGGCCGCGCCATGATTCTGATTGGTCGGGCTGGCACCCGAAGTGTTCTGCGCCAACAGCTAGCCAGGATTCAAATTTTTAAAAATCCGTCCAGTGATAGTTGAGAAGCGTGTCGGTGTCCGTTTCGGTGAGAACCGACATTCTTCTTCGTGTATTCAAGTTCAGTCCATATTAGCCATTCGGAAGAGACAGATCGATCTGTTCCGGATTGGACGAAGCCAGAAGAATTGGTGATTGAATCGGCACCCGACGTACCAGGTAAACGCAAGTACAATTTGTCCACTGTGTCATAGTTAGCTTTGGCCCAGTGTATCTCGGGTGTCATTTATTATCAATCATTATCGGCGGGATTGGGAACGAAACTATTTCTTTCCTAATTCCCGACCCGCGTGCGATGGTGGGGATCCATCCGTCATCGTACATTGGCATTGAAGAAGCAGAAGAAGCACTTATCGATATTACGAGTAGTAATATAAATATATAAATAATAAAAAGAAAAGGTCCTCATAGTGATCCTTGAGGGACACCCGAGGGAACATCAATCCAGTCGCACTTGAAACGACTACAGCTTGACTATGATAAAAGATGTAGGATAAATTACATCTGTATATTCATCACCATTAATATCAATCAACGATTTTTTATGTAACAATGTCCTGTGATCGAGTTTCTCACTACAGTCAATATAAATCGCATCGACCTGGATCCAGCAATCCAACAACAAAGATTAATTAGGTAATATAAGCTAAGAAAGATTACTTTGAGAAATGATTTGACAATAACTTGTTCGTAATAATGTATTAAAATCATGCTATGTGCTCCAAGAGCTTCGTACAACCTTACGAAAAGTAATTAGATTACGTGGAATCTCCCCCAACAGCTAGGATACGACTTTTCTTGGATATTTGATCCACCAGGAGCACAAAGACAGAAGGAAGTCAACCGTAAGGCCAAATGAAAGGCCCGATTAACCAGACCCCCCTGTAATTATCGCTGTTATTGTACCGGCTGTGTACTGCGGTTAGATAGGACGTGACTGAACTGTCAAGTTAACCTGATTGGATTTAACCGCGAGGCCTTTGTACGGGTGGAACTATCGCAAACTGAGTCTATTCAATGTATGTACAGTACATACTGAATCAGGGTTAATGTAGGTGGATGTTTGTTTTGAGGTGAGGTAATGAAACCTTACTTTGTCGAATCAAACTACAGGTTATCGTGATTTCATATTTGTTAGTTAAAAATTTCAAAGTTATATTTAAAAAGCAGATAGAACACATGAAATTAAAAAACCAATAAATCACGTAAGTGACGTGAGAGTGCACAAATAATAAACATCAACCTAAAGGGTGTTCACTACAGGCTATCGTTTTTAGTACGAAAAAAATGGGTGTTCTTCTTCTTCTTTTTTTTTAACAGGCAATCCCCCATGAAGACCGATCTGTGCAATTTAACTGGTTGAAAATTAATAGACTCAATGAAAGCAAGATACTTCTAAATGATATTTTATTTTATGTGTATGTAACATAGTTAATTTTGAATTATTATCGAAAATTCGATATATCTCTATCAAACGATTAAGAAACTCAGAAAGATTGTTATTACATCTTATTTCGCTTACGTCAATTAAAAGCAACACATATAAATGATAACTGAATAGAATGATAGCGAATAGCCATGGAAAATGTTAGTCATACTCTCCAACCCAACACATCCGTAACCGCGGTCATAGAAGAAAGATGGCAGAGGGAAATATAATGGAGAGGATAAAAAAGCTACTTAAAAACATATAACCTGGCGATATATAAATAAGAAGAGGAAATTACATAACTCTGAATTTTTGGGATAACTTTCCTATTTGCTAGGAAAAATCTGCTTTTAGGAAATCAAACTCCTGAATGTTCTTCATGGCTTAATAATTAATTAAAAACAATAATTATACAAGTTTCCTAAAATTATAACAAAAATAATAAATGCGCGCTCGCACAGCGCGCTCCTTTTATCTCATTTTCTTCTTTATCTATCGCATATATTTCTATCGCTCATACAACTCGTATTATAATTTGTGTATAGAAGCTGAATACAAGCATGTGTCCAGCTCGTCAATAACCATCTGAACGAAATATATTACAATTTAAAATATGTTTTACTTTATTTTGTAATACACACACAATATGAGCTATTTAATTACAACTATAGTTTCGAGAGGAGCAGTCCCTCTCATCATCAGGAATAGATAATAACTAACTTAAATACAAAACTTATCAATCTCATTGGGTAGGTCAGGGGGTCAGGGGGGCGCGCGGCAGGGAAGGGTATTTTTTTCGCCGAACAGCTCTAGGAGTGGTGAAGTGGACTGAAATGTGATATTATTTATTAATGTGTTTCCAGAATTTAAATTTTTTAGGATTTCATCGGTTTCCAAACTAGTCATTATCCATCGTCTATGAGGAACCGAGTGGAGTAATTTTAATTTGTGACTATCGAAAGAAGTATTGGTGTTAATTATATGATTGGCAAATTCGGAGAAATTGTTATTTTTTAAGCAGCAGCGATGTTTTTTTATGCGCGTATTTAAGTTTCTAGTGGTTTGGCCTATACACTTTTTGTCACAATCTCCGCAAGTTATTTCATATATCCCACTTTTTTCTAACATACCTATTTTTGTTTTTGAATTTAGAAGAATTTTACCAATATTATTGTTTGTGTAATAAGCTGGTCTAATGTGAGTAGGGAAGCAATTTGTAATTTTATTAGAAATCGGACCAAAGTGTATTATCGGTGGTTTTAATATTTACGAAACTATAGTTGTAATTTAATAGCTCATATTGTGTGTGTATTACAAAGTAAAGTAAAACATATTTTAAATTATAATGTTGCACCACGAAGTATCTGCCAAATCTTTCGATGAAATATATTACGTTTGAAAAAAATACGAGATAAAATTACTCAATTACAGTTGGCGCTCGAGGGTTAAGAATTTGGATTTTTTTCAGAACATGGAATAACATTTATTCAATCCAACAATTCTTGGAATGTTTTCTTTTCCACAAAGAATATAGGAATTATCGCCATTAGATGAAAGGTCAGCTTTGACAGTGACGTAAAATTGAATTTTCTCCGTAATTAAACGATTTCGTTGTAAATTGACAAAGTGAGGTAAAGAAAAACTTGGGAAATGAGAAATTGAATTACCAGGGCCGGCGGGAGGGGATGGGAGGGTGCTACACCGCTCGGCCAACGCGGGTATTATTACTTTCAAGCATTTTAATTACAATCTCCCCAGATTACAAAGATTTACAGCCTCAAACTAATTAATATCAGATAAAATCCATGAGTTTGGATGATTTATCGCTGATTGGCATTTCAAAGTTGTTTGAAACATCTTAAATCCTCCCCTCGCCATGCGGTTGTATGCCTACCCGACCAGTAATATTTCATTCAAAACGTACAATAGGTATGGCATTCAAATGATATAAAATCCTTTCAACGACTGGTCTGAAACGAATTTCATAAAACGAATTCTGTTAAAGAATTTTTTTTAAATACAATCCGAAGTGAATGATAGATTGGATGTTATGTAGTAAGAAAAGGTAACCCATAAAAACCAAGTTTTTATTATACTCCATTTCTTTGTAAAATATAACGACAATTAAAGACGAATTAAAACATATAACATAACACTAAACTTACAGTAATTTAATATATTTCTAAAATGTCAGCTGTTTTGAGCTTTGATAAGACACTTCATGCTTTGAAGATTAAATTCTAAAAACATTTGTCAGTCAATTAAGATTTTCGACATTCGTAGTGAAGTACCTATTATGCGTACTGACGGAGTAATTCAAATTTAGAAAATATTCCGCGACGTTATCGGGCCGCCGTAATCAAACATTTCTAATGATTCCAATTTAAAAAAACCAATAAAATTTCTAAAAATCCGGAATTATACTACATTTATTAATTTTTTTTAACGAAAATTTGATAGATCTTCTTGATTGTCGCCACGAGTCTACTTGCCAAGTTTCAGCTCGATTGGATCACGGGAATAGGGTCAAAAATCGATCCAAAGTTTTTGTTGACGGCAAGCAAGCAGACGCCACGAGTTAATATAAAGGGAGTAATAAGTCATACAATATGTGTGGGGTATAAAAGCAAAGGCAGCAGTATCCATAAAATGTTTTGAATGCAGTCTACCGAGGATTACTAATTCAAAAGGAAATGAATTTTACCTTTTATTCAAAAACAGCAAAATTATTTTGTGGTGACATTATAATTATAATTTATAGAATTAAACTTTTTTTACACCACTTTTATTATTATTGAAAAAATTCAACATGTTTCGAAACCAATGGCTTCTTCGTCAGGATAACAAAAATAAATAATTAATAATCAGTTTGTTTTTGCAAATAGTTATCTTTTAAATTTATTTTCATGTTAAGTAGGTACTTTATATTATTCATTTTCCATATATAACTTTTTAATATTTTGATTATCTATACTTCGATTTTTAAATTTTATTTTTATTATCCTGACGAAGAAGCCATTGGTTTCGAAACATGTTGAATTTTTTCAATAATAAAAAAAGTGGTGTAAACAAAGTTTTATTCTATAAATTATAAATGAATTTTAAACTTTATTTATTTATCTCTTCCAAAATCATTTCCCCTTAATTTGAGCTATGTTTCATATAAAATCTCGAATTCAGTAGATTATAAATTTTCAATGACAGCATTAATTTTTGATGTGTTACATCTTTCCTCTCGCTTTCCTGCAATCTGTGGCAGTGATTTCGTGAAAAAATATGGAATTGCGTAACAGGAAAAAAGACGCCGGGGAACGCGCGCAATGTCATTTGACCAATGAGCGCGCGCGGTGGAAAAAAATCATCGTTTATTAACAAATCAATGTCCAGCGAGTGCCACCACAGCGAGAGACACACTTCCAAAATTCAACGCTTCCGATTTTGTATATATGTTGCGCGTCTGGTGAAAAGCGTGTGGATGTTGAAACTTTTATATATTTTGGCATATACTTCGAAAATATCCGATAAATACTTAATTTTTACATTAATATAACCAATAACTTCATTTAATGATTTACATTCTCAAATTTTATGTATTTAATGTGATTATTTTTAAATATTTATTCAAAGTTTTCATACAATATGTATGGTAGCACCTCACCTAACCTAACCCAACCTAACGTAGCCTAGCCTAACCTAACAGCCAAACAAAAATAAATGCAAAAAAAACTAACCCATAAAAACCATGCTTTTATTATACTCCCTTTTTCATTGAAACGGGTTTCGCGCCTACTCCACGCATCGGACTCGAAAATTAAACACTTTATAAATCGTTGAAATTTCGAAAAATCCAAAATGATACTATAATTTTTAAATTTTTTTAAAAGAAAATTTGTATGATCATTTTTATCGTCGCCACGAGTCTGCCTGCAAAGTTTCAGCTCGATTGGATTACGGGAAAAGGGTTAAAAATCGATTCAAAGATTTTTCGGCAGACAGAAGACAAGCAGACGCTACGAATTAAAAGAAAGGGAGTAATAAACAAATATTTTCTATTTAAAAAAATATTAAATTATGTAATTTAATCAGTAATTATTTTCCGAGCAATCTAAATATATTTTTTGTGATTTATAAATATTTATTTATTTGAGTTATTCGCATTTACAAACTGTTCTTTTGTATTGGAGAGGGTAAGGTTGTGGGAGAGCGAATTGAGTGTTTTCAAGTGAAAAAGGTTTATGTAGATTCAGGGATAAGGTTTGCAGATTGGAGTGTCGCCTGTGATTCTAAGGGTGCTTTACAAGGTGGTGGTTTAAGTCGATTTAAAAAGAAAATTAATGACGAGAATGTGGTAAAAAGTATCGTTTTCTGGTTTAAAACACTGTAAAAAAGTACAAATTGTATTCTTGAATATATCTTGTCGTTGTTATCTATATTAATGTTTGATCCTTGAATTGATTTTGTCTGAGTCGCTTCGATGAAGCGGATGATTATCCTTGATAACAATGATCCTTTCATTTGAAGAGAAATATTTTACTTCTCTTTGTCATACTTGGAAGTGAAGCCTGGAGCTGGCAGAAGAGGAACGAAAGTAGATTGAATGCAGTAGAGATGAGGTCCCTTAGACGTATGTGTGGCAAATCCATGTATGATAGGGTAAAGAATGAAGATATTAGGAATGAATGTAAAGCGGATCGTAGCATAATACATAGAATAAAAGTAGAGTCGCTCAGGTGGTTTGGGCATGTTGAGCGAATGAATGAGGAAAGAATGGTAAGAAAGATATATGATGCAAGTGTTGACGGCGCCAGAAAGAGAGGGCGACCACGGAAGACGTAGCATGACCAGATTAACCAGATATTGGAATATGGTCCTGTTAGAAGCCTGAACAACCGTCGAGTTTGCATGCGAAGATGTATGAATGTGGACGAAGCGAAAGTTGTATATCAGGACAGAAGAGTGTGGCGCTCTATCCTCTCTGCCTACCCCTACGGGGAAACGGCATGATGGTAAGTTAGTTAGTTAGTTAGTTAGTTTGTCACACTTTAACACAAAATAAATTTAGTTTGATTCTTCAACGGATCTGAAGGGAGATGCTTCCCTTTGGTCACAGATAGTCACAAATGAGCCAGAAAAAGGTAAGAAAATAAAAGAGATATATCCCCTTTCAAGCCTTTACCAATTCTGAAATGTTAAATAATATTTTAAGAGCGCCAGTAGGTGCCCTCCTACGACTCCACAAATCCTTCGAGCGCCATCTGCTAGATGGTGCTCTAAAAATGTATGCAACGGAGATTTGGACGGACCGAAATAACGGCGAGCGTAGATGCCTTCTTTTAATGGGGAAACATAATATTACATATCCCGTGGACAGTGAAAACCAGCGCCACATGGTGGAGTAGTGTGAAGAATGCCCAGTTGGACGAAGGGATGGCCCAGAACAGGGAATCGTGGAAGAAAAGAAAAAGGAGAGCCGACCCCAAATGAAATAGGAAATGGGATAAGGAAAAGAAAAAGAAGAAGAAGGACAGTGAATTGGGATACACCGCTCACCCAGGGCCGTTTTATGAGCAATAGCTCCCATATTGGCCCTGCAATTTCGCATTATTTTAATGCTAAAGCGATCATCTTTGTTACGCCGCGTAGCGAGAGGCAAAACCCTTTTCATGTCTCTGAGGTGCAAGAATGAGAAAATCATAATTTATCCCGTGGATCATGTGGATTTTATTATAAATCTTTTACAAAAAAACAATTATTTTATATAAATTATCTTCCAGAATGAAAACCGTTTTTTTGTTTCAATTTTAAACATAGAGATAAACTCTAAGGCGTCCATGATTTATATTATTTTAGAAGAGTATCAGAAAGTAGGCACTACCCCGAAAATCTGAGATAATTTGCATTTTTTTTGCATGTGTGACCCCAAATGCATGTAAAAAGCATTGACATCGACATCAAATTGATATGCAAAATTTCAACTCTATTGGATGACGGGAAGTGTGCTAATTTTAATTTCCAAGATTTTTTCACAATCAAGGTGAAGTTAATATAGAGGATTTAAAAAAAATTAAACATATATATTCAAGAACACATTCATATTTGTGAAGTTGTAATTTTTCAGAACAAAGTTCTGTGAAATATATAATAACCAAATTAATCAATCAATTAGAAAGACAAACAGAAAAATCTAATTCACGAAAAAATATTAGGTTACTACTGGGATTCGAACCCAGGTCACCTCCTTTCCGGGGCCGGTGCTCTGACTACTAAGCTATAGCAACCCTCTATGTTTCCATGAATATATCGACCTTATATGTAGTTATTATTTTTATTAATTGATTAATTTTTATTTTTGTCCATAGAGCAATCCACTTTTTTTTGATATGGTAGTTGAAATTACTTTGCAATGCCACCGCTAGATGGACGCCATGATTAATTGAATAATTCATTTTTATTTGGACATACATTTATACAACAGATATTATATATATTCAAGAACACATTCATATTTGTGAAGTTGTAATTTGTAATCTGTGAAATATTTAATAACCAAATTAATTAATCAATTAGAAAGACATACAGAAAAATCTAATTCACGAAAAAATATTAGGTTACTACTGGGATTCGAACCCAG
>JADDOH010012556.1:0-19050 GCA_016648135.1 Agrypnia vestita | reverse complement strand
TTTTCTCCACAACCAGCCAACAACCACCCACCGGTGGTTATGGTGATGGATAGCCCTTGGTGTCACATCGAAAATATGCGAGTTTGGTGGGGGTGGTTGTGCGTGGGTGGGAGTGGGTGACGAAAATGTGCTTTCTAGCGCATTGTTTTGTTATGGGAATGCCGCAAATGCTTCAGATTGTTTCAAAATAGGCGTGCTGACTATGTCGGTGAGTCTAGAAGGTTCTGGAAAAACCTGCTCTAGAAAGTTCTGGTAAGAGAAGATTCTAGAAAATTCCCGAAAATTCTATAAGGTTGTAAACTGAGTGGCGGAATGTGTCGGTGTGTCTAAAACGTTCCTGCACATTCGATAAATTTCTTGAAAGTTCTGGAAGGTTCGCAAAAGTTCCATGACGATCCAAACAGTGTACTAAAAATCAACGCGTGCGGAGCCGCGCGGGCACAGTAACTTGTATAAATAGCAGTCGTTTCTTTCGCGTTGCAGTTTTCTCATTCATGAGTTTACAAGGGAAACCGTTAATGACCAGGTTAGTACTGAAATTCGGCCGTGTTAGTCCAGCGCTGGATGTTCCCGTCCCTGGCTCTGCTGCGGGCGCTGCCGAGTCGTGCCGTGGCAATTAGGACTCTATGTGAATGCCGGACTTGCGCAAACGCATGCGCAATATTCGCAACGATTATGGATTGGTTATCATTATTGAGTAAGTGGAACGGATGTATCTTCCGTACTTCATTCAATAATTCATCTCGCAGAGCCAGAGAGCTGGCAATGCATAGCCCATTATTCATTTTACTTTTTTTCGGAGGAAACGGATGCTTGTAACATACTTAAGACTCGTCTGGTGGGGGTAATGATGTACGTTAAATAAGCTTTATTTTTTTTATCATTACAACTAGCTGGTCGTACCCGGCGTTGCACGGGTTAAGAATTAAGTAAAAAATAAGTTTGTGAGGGAAAACAAAGGGTCAGCTGTTCTCTAAAAAACAATGTTTCCATCTAATGTTAACGTAAGTTATTGTAACATAACTGTAATACTTAGATATATAGTATTGCAGACTTTTAATTTATAATGAAGATATTAATGTCCTCTATAAAACTGTAGTACATTACTTTGCTCTATTGGCAATAATTTCCGCAGCGCACGCAATATAAGGTTTTTTTTTCGTAATTTTTTCACACGTTGGATTATATTATCGAAGTTTTCATACGGATCCCTAACATTTTTGAAAATATTCTATAGCCTATGTTCATCAGGGATAATGTAGAATGAATGTGAAAGAATTTTTCAAATCGGTCCAGTAGTTTCGGAGCCTATTCAATTCAAACACACAATCAAATCTTTCCTCTTTATAATATTAGTATAGCTGAATCGTGAAGCGAATATGAAACAAAAATACGTATTTATTTGGGCATAGGTACACAGTGAGTAAAAACAATCGGGAACGTGCAGTGAGTAGGTAGGTACATTGACAGGTGATTTTTAAGTAAACATATATTTTATAAAAGAATCATAATTAAATGTATACCTGACATATTATGATTATGATGTATTCAAATCAAAAATATCTAATCAAAATATAATAATTTCGTTGTCTGCCTGTTATCTGTCGCTCCGTGATTTTCATAACTTGCTAGAATTACAACTTTAGATAATTAGAGTGTGACATGCAATCAGCGCGTGGCTCAGACAACACGCAAGGGTCGCCCACGAAATTACAAATCACACGGACTTGAGATTTTTATATTATTATTATTATTTATATTTAGCTTTAGGTTTAAGGGAATACGGTTAGTTTAAAAAGATCAAATAGTTTTCTATTCATAAATTTTCAACTTCAAAATCCTGCGATTATTATGTCCCTTGATTTTTCACGGGTGTAAAGCTAGTTTAATAATATTTGTGATAGGAATATTACGAGATACATCTCTTATTTCTATTTATTTTTTGAAAATGTATGTTTACGAAAAATTCTTAATTAAATGTGCTAACTGCAAGCCACTGCATTGCAGTAACTGTGTTCTTAGAACATACCTACATATAAAAATATCGTTATAATGTATCTATTTTTATTTTTTATTTATTTATTTCAAAAAAATCCTTGTTTACAATATATATGTACTTGATAATAATTTAACAATAAAAATATAAGATAAGATTACACTTTTTTTACTGTTACATTTGTGGATTATGCCACTCTACTAGGCTACGCCTGTCCCAGAGTGGCGTTATAGAACACAATTATAATATTTTTTTGAATTCATTAATAATATTTGTTTTCATAAGGTAATAATTATGTATCTACAAAGTATCAAGTGCAATGTTAGTGATGGGTTGAGTGAGTCATAAGTCCGAGTGTAAATATGTGTAGAATATTGTTTAATGTAAAAAGGGTTAAAGTTTTGTTTAAGGCTATGTTTTTATTTTCCTTAATTTATTTATTTATTTATATAGGTATATATTTTTATTTATAGACATTATTATGCAATTACAGTAAGTAAATTTTCAGTTGCTATTCTACCTTTAGAGGTATTTATTTACTTTCAAATTTGACTAAACATTAGAAAGCGTTACACACAAAGGCAGGCATTTGTTAAAATCAATTCAATAACCGTGGTAAAATTAACAGTTTATAGATAATCAATTCATTACTCTTAGACGAGGCGGGATGAGTGAGACTAATTTAAGATTTAAACAGTTTCTCGCGTTTATCCAGCATTCGCCAGATCCACCACCAATTTCATGACTGACTACCTCGCTGATCAAAAATCATTTCCTCTCTGACACACAATCAATCATTTCATTCTTCGGCTATGAAAAAATTACTCCAAATAAAGAATCTAATTTATCAGTGCGTTGAATAGGACTTGCCAAATTCTGTCGAACAAGAGAGTAACGAACCTAAAATCGAAATAAATAATTATACTCTCGCGTAATGAGTTGATTCAGATGAAAATGGATCATGCAAGCGTGAGGTCAATCCATTTATGGTAAAGATCAGATCTCTAAATTAAACAATGTATAAGTACAAAAATATTTTTTGCTGAATCAATTCTATTGTATCCATCTTTCCTCTTAAGCGATAAATACAATGACTTTTCTTAGGTACAATTAATTGCATATTATTTTTAATGTTCGCATTGTTATATATTTTTTGCTACACTACTATTTTCATTGTTAACTAACTTTGATGTTACGGGAATTGCCTTTAAATAGTAGACTAGTAGACTGATTTAGTGGTTATGACGCTCGCCTAGTGATCTGGTGGTCAGTGGTTCGAGTCCCAATCCAGGGCACCAGCAAGTTAATCCTATTTAGTCCTGCTTTTTTATATAGCACAAGCGTTTAGCTTGTTTTGAAAATATTAAGTATATCTTAAAAAAATTAATTAATTAATTAAAAAAGACATACAGAGAAATCTAATTAACAAAAAAATATTTTAACTACAACCGGAATTCGAACCAACGGACATCCATTCTATCTGGGGATGGCGCGTTATCCAATTTCGCCACGGCAGTCTAGTAAGTTAACGAAAAAAAATTTCAACCTTATATGTAGTCTCTTTTTTAATGATTAACATATTTATTCCATTTTTAAAGCAGTCCGCTTTTTATAATGTAATAGTCACAAACAACTTTGTGCAGCCACCGCTAAAGGAAATTGCAACTTCACAATAATAATCTGTTTTCTTTAATATAGTAAGTATATCGATGCGATACGCATTCCGTGTTGACATCAAAAAAAAAATTATCCACGTAACTTAATGAATTTATTATTATCTATCTAAATATTTACCATTATTTTTCAAGTTATAACATAAATTGAATGTCATCTAGTACATAAGTAATAGTAAATAAGTTTTTAGCCAGAAAGTTTTGTAATTTTTTGTCCGAAGCGCTCTTGAGGTGAGTAAGTACTTATTTACTTACGTACTTACGAAAACGGCGCTTTGTAAATTATCCAACTATTATTATTATTAAATGTAATTTAATGAAAGATTGAAATTCTGCACATCCTTTTATCAAACAAATCGTTAAATTCCATTTAATTGTAGAACAATTCAAGCAAAAATGCTGAGATGCCCTGGTTATACAAAATTTATTTAAATAAAAAAAAAACATGATTTTTCAATAGATAACTAATGTTCAATTGATAATAAGCCGAAATAAAAAAAAAACAAAATAAAAACGTAAATTAAAAACAATTATAACATAAATTAAAAACAATATAAACAAAAAAAATCAAAGACCCGTAAAAAAAAGCAAACCCGTAAATTAAAAAAATATTTTTGATATGAATGAGCCTGAAAATTCTAAAATAGGTAGGTAATAATTATCATTGCTTATTCTTAAATATTAGGTCCTTACATATGAAATTGGCGTTTAGTATGGGAGGAACATAAAGCCGATTTTTTTTTATTATAATATATTTATTTAATCAAAGTATGTACCATTGCTATCTATGCACTTTTGCCATCTCATAGGTAGTTCATCGATCCCTTTACTAAAAAAACCATTCGGACGGGAATCAATAAAATCTTTGAAGGCGGTTTGGACTGCCCCATCGGAGTTGAATTTTTTCCTTTGCAAGAAGTTATCCAAATTTCGAAAAAAATGGTAATCTGTTGGGGCAAGGTCCGGAGACTACGGTGGATGTCTTAGACATTCCAATTGAAGCTCCTCTAATTTGGTAGCCGTCTGTGGTGCAGTGTGTGGTCTAGCGTTATCATGAAGCAGCAGTGGCCTAGAGCGATTAACCAGCCTCGGTTGTTTAGCAGCTAGCTTTTCCATCATGGTTTGCAGTTGCTGACAATAGACATCTGCCGTAATCGTCCGGCCAGATTTAAGAAAGCTGTAGTGAACGACACCAGCACTAGTCCACCAAACGCTCACAAGTAACTTTTTTGGAGACAATTTTCGCTTGGGGCATGGTTTGGCTGGTTCGGCAGGGTTCAGCCATTGCGATGAGCGCTTCCGATTATAGTACAGGATCCACTTTTCATCACAGGTAATGATTCGATTTAAAATCCCTTCATTATTGTGCCGGTTGAGTAATGCAACGCAGCAGTAAACGCGCGTTTGTTGATTTGCTTCACTCAATTCGTGAGGTACCCACCTTTCAAGCTTTTTCACCTTACCAATTTGATTCAAGTGGATTAAAACAGTTTTATCACTAACACCGCAGCCTGTAGCTAACTCGGATGTGGTTTGCGATGGATTCCGCTTCCACAATAGCCTTCAATTCTTCATTATCAACTTTGGTCTCCGGCCGTCCACGGGGCTTGTTCTGCAGGTCGAAATTTCCAGAACGCAAACGTTGGAACCAAAAACGCACTGTGTTTTCTTTTGCGGCACCGTCGTCATACACATCATTAATCCTTCGAGCCGTTTCTGCAGCACTGGTGCCACGGTGGAACTCGTACTCGTAAATAACGCGATATTTCCAGTTTTTCATTTTGTAAACTGAGTAACGCAAAGAAAAAAACAATTGAGGAAAAAACAAATGAATTATAATTTTCAAAACACAAATACATGAGTAAATATCTGTATAAATTTGGATTTGGAATTCCTAACCAAAGAGAAGATATTTGAGATCAAATTTGCCAGTACGGCAAAACGCCAATTTCATATGTAAGGACCTTATATTGAGAATATTGTTTAATAAATAATTTTTTCCTACTGCCTCTAAAACTGGGCTTAAAATTAGCAAAGATATTCAAAATTATATTTCAAAACAAGAATTTACTAATTACTCAAGCCTCAATATTCGCCACTTGCATTGACTGCACTATACCATACATAGCAAAAGTAGTAAAATGTTAATAGACAACTTGCTCCTAATATACAAGACCATTATAAGGCCTTACGCCCTACACTCGCCTACGCAGCCTCCGTTTAGGATCACGCTGCAACTTCACACATGAAAAGACTGCAGATTCTGCAAAACAATGGGTTGCCCTTGATGCACCAAAGTGGATCAGAACCACGGGCATTCTTACCACAAAGGAATTCATAAAACATCTGGCCGAGCGTTTTTACGCTGGGTTTCGTCCCATGAAAATCCATCCATTAATATTCTCGCCAGCATTGACGTTCTATGGATTCTAAATACAAACGACCAAAAATGGTCCTCTACACAAGGAAACCTCTTTACCTCAGATTCGCAGGCATGTTCAACCAAACAGCCACACAAATTTTAAAATATAATTTTCGTTTAAACTTTGAATTATACACACAATTATTTATTACAACTATAGTTTCGAGAGGAGCAGTCCTTCCCATCATCAGATATAGTTAATAATTATTTTTATTTTATTATACATTATTATATATTTACTTTACCTGATTTTGAGAGGGACTTGGGCACGGAAAGGCCTTTCTAGGCCCAAGACGCTCCAGAACTCATTTATCCACTATACAGGATTGGACTCTTTAGTCCCCTGAAGACCCACAATCATGAGAGAGTCTTACTAAGAAACTAGTCGACGATGATGATGATGAATAATGATAATGATAATAACTTGGTAAACGAATTGGATATATTCTCAGATTCGTTAGCGAGCTACAAAAACTATCCACTTTTTTATAAAATTATATTCGTAAATGCTGGTGCTGTATATGAATTTGTCACAATTATTTTAATATTTCTGGATAGTCTTATATTCTTCAACATTTTGTTGCTTTTTTAAGCTATATTATTTGTTTATTTTATGCTTTAGTTCTTTGTTCCTGAATACTCATATTTTCAAATTAATGTATTATGCTTTCTTGATTATTCTATGTTTTATTTCAATGTTTTCTTGGATACCCTAAACGCTTTTTTAGCATGTCTGTGCTTATTTTAAGTTTTAAATCTATGTTCCTGAATATTTTTAACTTCCTGCATGTAATGCTTTGCTTAATTGTATTTATTTCAAGCTTTACTCTATCTTTCTATAAACTCCCATTTTCGTGTGTAAATTGGTTTCTTACTTTATTTATTCTGTATTGTATACTAATTTTGCATTTTATTTATAATTTAAAAGTTATTATATATTAAACGCACGCATTTATAGTAGTTCTGACGACAACTCTCATATTATAACATATTTTATCTGCATGCCTTTGTCTTCAAATTGTTAATACTCTGTTAAATACAAAATAAAATAAAAACATAATAAATTCAAGTCAAGTTAATACCACGACAATTTGGAATTCAACAAGATTCATTTTAATGTGTTTCTATACACTTATAAATACAATTACTGGTCATGTGTTTTGTCAGGTCGATATACAATACTACACCCTTTTTCGTTATTTAGGCCCTATTTTCCTTTGTAGTTCAACGGATCTTATCAATGAATTACAGAACGCTGCTGTAAGAATGAATAGTGTCATAAACCTGCGCTACACGATACAAATAAACAACTGTCCATAGAAAACAAAAGTCAACAACTTCGATGAAGAAAGATGCCCACTTCGTGAAAAGGACCATCACATTCCCGTTGTGATTCATCAGACACTAAATGCTGAGTGACACTTTTTGAATTCCGCGTTGTTCCTTTCTTGGTTTATTGACTAGATCCGTTTTACAAGTCGTGACCAGCGAGGAAACAGGATAAGACTGAAATTGCATCATTGTTTAAAGGAAATTGCTAGAAGAGTATTGAGTTACATTAGAAGACGTGAAGTGCATGATTTTTCGATATTAATTTGTCATTTTTATCAAAATTCAACCAATCAATTATTTCAGTTGTTGGATTTTTTTAAAAGTTATTTTTTCTAAATGTGATGAATATTTCACGGCCATCATTAGGGCTGATGTCGCTGATATGACATGTAGGTAAGTCTCGGTGTATGTTGGTATTATATTAATACTGTATTAAGTGTCCGTGTATGTTGGTATTATATTAATTGTGTATTAAGTGTCGGTGTTTATTGGTATCATATTAATACTATATTAAGTATCTGTGTATGTTGGTATTATATTAATTGTGTATTAAGTGTCGGCGTATGTTAGTATTATATTAATACTGTATTAAGTGTCCGTGTATGTTGGTATTATATTAATTGTGTATTAAGTATCGGTGTATGTTAGTATTATACTAATACTGTATTATGTGTAGTCAGTGTATGTTGGTATTATATTAATACTGTATTAGCAAGTAATGGCTTATTTTTACACATACAGATAAAACAAGTCGTTAATGACCCCGATAGATAATCGCTGTAGGAAATTAAATTACATTAAAATGACTTTTTATGATAATTTGGGGAATAACACAGTTGTTACAGAATGCACTTTTTTTGCGGTTGAGAAATAAGCAAAAATATATAAAATAAAATTAAAAGTTTACTTTATAAATTAGCAAGAGATAATAAATTATAGCAAAGGCACAAAGCGCGTGCCTTTCGAGGTCAACGAAGTCTGTCATGTGACAAACTACAGTCCCTGGCGTAGGTGAATATTGCAAATTTAATTCACGGTAAGCAAGGTCAATATCGAATATCTTTTAAGCTGAGACCATTATTATAACATATTTATATCCAGTTATGTTATTAATACTTCTCGATTATAATTCAACATGTTTATCAGTCAAATTTAATGTTTAAAGTTTTTTTTCCGTTAGAGTTAGCGTGCGTGGTTTCCAAGGTCAACGAAATCTATCACGTGACACGCAACACAATTATTGCAATTTTGGTTAATTACAAGCGCGTACTACACACAATCAAGATATTACATTACATGATGAGGATATATTCAACTTGACTTGCCGTAGTTTACGCTAGTTTAGGGACAAAAGCTTCATCCGTGGACACGCACGCTAAGAAGTATATCACCCAAGAAGAAAACAAAATGAGAAACAGCACTGAATAACCTGGTCATAACTCGGGTACATTCCAACCCGGTGTTCCTATATTGGGCGAATACAATATACAGGTTGCTTCAAAATGATGGACCTAATTTTGATTGTACAGCAATATAATTTTTCAGCGCACAAAATGGCAACATGATAACCTAATATTTTCTTGCAACCTAAATATTTTCTTCACGACATAGGCTCAGTTTAAATGCGTAGGGTCCGTTCTCTTTGTGAAAGCCACTTGCATTAGTGTGAGTAACACGTAAATTGTGTAGTGGTTTTTTTAAAGCTTCTCCATTGGCCACTTCGGTTTGATGCTGACAGTCACGCGGAGCGGTTATTTCATTGTTTAATATTTTTATTTAAAGATTTACGATTACGATACGGTGATAACAGACTAATAAATTTAGATGAGGATTCGGAGTTCGATACAGACGACAATAGTTTATTTAAGCCATCTGGTAGCGTTAGTGACGGACATTGTTATGTAGAGAATTATATATTTTATTCAGATTAGTATTCATTTCAAACGCTAAAAGAGTATTCTTCCACAGAAGTCAATAATCATATTTTTGTGTTTCAAATGGTCATATAAATGAAAATAATTTATCAACTGAAAATTTGAATTCGTTTTCCACTGAAGTTCGTGGCCGCCCTGTGCCCTTTTCCATAAATAATCAGCCCGTTTCCTCAAATTATCAATATCAGAGACAAATGCTCTTTGGCATTGTATTTTGTACTTATTGCCTGTATGACTCAATGAAGAAGGGACGCATCAATCAGTCCAACCTTTGTGGATCGATGCATGGAAACGATTGTTTACTCTACCTCTCAATAAATTATTGTTGTCGTGTTTTGATGTTAGTTTTAACAGACCACCAATGCATAAACAATGCCAACGGTCACGTATAGAGATCACGCATGGTGGACACTTTTATTTATATATAATTGATTAACCTGGAAAAATCTTCTCTCACCATAAGCGTCATGTAAACACAAAGCAAGCAATAATGGGACGCTTCCAGAACTAGATAACCAGAAAAACCTTAAAATCTGCTTGATTTTGATATGATTTCACTTTTAATAAACATAATTTCTTCAGCAACCAAGTCTTCATTGTGCTAAATTTGCCTTGCTGGGTACATCACAGGGGAATCATTGATTGCCTGTTGAAACACACGCTGCACCGCAATTACTAAACTGCAGATTGTGTTGTGGAGTCGCCATCTTGTGAATGACTGGGGCTAGGGGTTTTTGCGCTGGGAGAGGCTTCTGGCGGTAGTCATTTGAAAACCTACGCCCCACCCTTTGAAGCGGTAAGTGGTAGTTGCATTCATGGGCGGTTCTTGGTTGTATGGATGTAGCGATTCTAAATCAAGTCCATCTTTTAGAAACAGCCTGTACATATCGCGACAGTTTGGTACACTCTCAATATGACAATGGACTGGAAAATCCAATTACATAATACGTGTGTTTACGTGGGGTGCGCTAACATAAAGCGCGTAAACAAATGTTATGGCCGGTGTATGTGGACCGGTGATTATTTATTGGAGAGACACCAACGCTTTATTCTCGGAGACAGCCATGAATAAAGTTAGAGACAGCTATGAATTCACCTAAATGATAGTTATGCTAAAATTAGAGATTCGTACAGCTGCAAAAAAAAATCACAAAAAAAATTAAAAATTGTTTTCCAAAATATAAAAGACAAACAGTAAACTTTGTAGATGTAAATGTTTCGTTTTATAGTCAGAAAAAGATCTAAATTTAGAATTACATAATTTAAAAAAAAAAACAATTTTTGAAAAAGTCAAAATTATTCGCGAGTACACATCATCACGTGGCTAGAATTCATTGTTTTTATGCCTGTTCACGAGGTAGTTTTTGCCACTGCCGTCTGTCATTTACAACATTGTGGAAGGATAAAGATGTCTATATATCGGCAAAGGAATACAATAGATAAATAGTTATAACTTATAATGAGAAATTTGGCCAGCCTCCTGATCTACGTTATATCCGAGTCCTAATGTATATACATATACATATGCATGAAATAACTTCTATTTCATATACATATTTTTCTTTATTTACGACAAAAATGGTTACTGCGCTTGTAAAACTAAATAAAAAGTATGTTGCATGTAAAACTAAATGCGTAACAAAAGCTATAAAAATATGTTTAGTTTTACTAGTCAATAACAGGTTAAGTGTTGTTAGAATAGATTTTGTTAGTGACATTAAAAAAACGTTCTTTAAAAAATAACTAGGCACTGTTTCGTTAGTTATCTTGTACCGCGCAAATTGCTGACTTTTAAGCAAGATATGTTTTTTTGCAGTGTGATGCAGTCCTCTTATCATCAGGTAATAACTGATAACGTGTGTATAGTAGGTACAAAGTTTAGTTTATTGAAAAAATCATGTTGCACCACAAAGGAACCGCCATGTCTATCAATAACAAAAGATTCCTTATAATGCGTTTAAAATTATTCCAATTACGTCTCTGAAAAAATAAAAGACTAATAAATTAATATTATCACAAAATTCTAAATCGGAAAGAACATATAAACGAGTAATTGCGAGACTGCACAAGGGTCTGGAATAATTTGAAAAAAACGAGAAATCGAAACACTCCAGATTATACCAGAATATTTGTGAAATAACGTTTTCTATGTAAGCGACGGTGACTCACATCCCGCAAGTCTGTTGTTATTTTGATAGAAACGAAGCCACAGAAAACGAAACAGACACCGGGCGAAATCACAGACTAAAGGCGCGAGTAGGGTATATACCTACCTGCGAAATTTTCTAGTGCGAACCTGAGTGATACAAACGACGTGCATCAGTATATCGGAGACAAGTGGAATATTCTAGCATATTACAGAATAACGCTCCAATTAAGTTGGTGTCCAGTAACTTTGACCCACCGCCGGGAATCCGTGATAATATTTTGCTCGCGCTAACGGAAGGGCGAGCGAAGTGAGTCTCGAATAAGCAGGCAAGGGGCGGAGCCTACTAACGTGTTGACAACACAAACGTTAAACATAATTCCTTGTTAAGTTATGCATATTTTGATTGTTCAAAATGAACCTAAGCGTTTTATAGCAACAAGCGTGACAAATTTATTACTTTAGCGAATGTTTTTTTAACTAACACCTTAACGACATCCATAACCGAGCGGAGGGGGGTGGCGGGTAAGGCAGGGGCGTTGAGTTCCAAAATAATAAAAAGAGATTTATGGCTCTGAAAGTGAAACTAAAGCTATTTCTTTGATCGAAACGACCAGTCGGATACCGCAAACAATACGAGAATTAAACAATTTGCAGAGTAAAACAAAGGAAAGAATGGCAAAGCTGATTTTGAAAATACCACTGTTTCACGGAACAGGATCTTGGTCGAAAAAATTGATCGTGTAACACTTACAACTGGATCAAATCTTGAATTTAACTCTGAAATTTATTGTAAATCAGAACACGTTCTAATTTTATTCAATTTACAATATCTTTATACAAAAATTAAACAATACAAACCGCTGATTTCAACAGCTCAGTTTCTGGATTTCAATATTTATTTGGCCTCACTTCCATTTAATACGATTGCAATCAAATAATAATTATGTAGGTGTTACTTGTTAATTATTTTTATGCGTTTTTCAGATTTGTGTGATGTTTAAGTTAATATTCGAGGTTATGATGCAAGTTGCAGATGTAGATAAAGGCAATGATTGTTGTACGTTTCAAATCAGAATAATATAAATACCCATTACACAATTAAAGGCCAACATTTTGGGATTCATTTCAGATTTTATTCAAGTAAAAGTAAAAATATATTATATTTTAATAAAATCTGAAAAAAGATATTCAAACAACTTTGGAAATTTTACCAAAGCAAAGGCAAAGGCAGCAATATACAAAAAATGCAGTCACCGAGGATTAGATATTAATTTAGAATGAACTGAATTAGAGATTATATTTTCAGGAAATACTCGTATATATACATAAAATCTAAAATTCAGTACATTCTTTTTTTTGATATTTCTGCCTTTGCTTGTATGCCCCACAATAAGTCTCCCAGTAAAGTAAAAGTTCGTTTAAAACATAGATTTTTACGAAAACGGTTGTTTGATCGGTGGAGAACGCAAAAATCTGTGCTTTAAATGAATTTTTTACTGTACATGATACAACCGGGTCTAAGAAACAACTCAGATTCATCAAAGAAATAAAATAAAAAACTAACTAAGCGAATAAATTCAAAATTTTGTATCTTATATTGTTGGCTGGTATAATAATCAATAATTTATTTAATTGAGGTACATATTTTGTTTTATAATTCGACGTTCTACACAGAAAATGTAAACCAAATTTTTTTTTTTAAAGTAGAGATGTGAACACGGAATACGTGTCACATCAATATTCTTACTATTTTCAAACTAAGCTAAATGCTTGTGCTATGAAAATAGGACTAACTTGCTAGTCTGGAGTGAGGTTCGAACCCGTGACCTTTGGATCACGAGGCCAGTGTCCTAACCACAAGACCAACAAGCTACTATTTTATTTGCATTTATGAAATTTCATTAGGCACATGATATAATCATATGATGCAATCGGGTAAATGTTTTAATTGCAGATAGGTGACTATTTATACAATGTATTTTTTATAATCAATGCAGATGTTTCACTGAATTTAAAATAATAAATAGATGATGAACCAGTTATAAATTCCGTAAAATTAAGTAATTATTAATAAATAAATTCGTAAGTCTCAAACGGTTTGTGAAAATAATTTCGATAAGCGCTCATACATATTCTCATTGAGTTAATCATTTATCCTCTTTTGAAAGCTTTCAGAACAATTTCGAAATAAAAGCGCAAATTTTTTTTCAATTAGTGATGCGAACATGCAATGTCATATTTTCAAGCCAAGCTAAACGCTTGTTCTATTTAAATACGACTTACTTGCTGATCTCCAGGAATACGAGCTCGAACCACCGAATACTGGATGACTAGTTGAGAGTCTTAACTACTAGACCAACATTTTGAGAAGCAATCGAATATTTTGAACTATTTAAATAATATGCGTTGAATGTACCCAAATGGATAAGATTCTTAATTAACGAAGTATATCCGGTTTCTCAATACTAGATTTTGTTGTATTATAAATATTCAGATACAAATGGTTCAGCGAATTTCCAATTTTAACCGATTTGCGTGGACCGTCGCGAACCCATAAAGAGACGTCGCTGTGAAAATGTCAAACAATTTACTTCGGTAATGAATCCAGTTCTATTCGTATTAACGTGACCTTTTCATTCAGTGTTCTCATCAAAACTACCCTAAAGGTACAACACGAAGACGATCCAATAAATGATAAACATTAAAAAAATAAAAATATATTATTTGTTTTAATCTACTTATTACTTACTTAGTTACCATCACGCCGTTTCCCCATGGGGGTAGGCAGAGAGGATAGAGCGCCATACTCTTCTGTCCTGACATACAACTTTGTAACAGTTGTATGTCAGGACACAACTTTGCAACAGTTGTAATCTACTTATTTATATTCATTTATTACACCTACATGTTTCGGAAAAACCTATCTTTCGTCAGGGTGTTTTATAAATGTCAAAAAATCAAAATGGATGATGTCTTTTGTTTAATGGTTTTCTAAGTTTTTTAAAAAATTATTTTTAAATATTATTGCTAAAGTCCTTGATTACACAAAATAACCTGAAAATTTTTAAGAATTGGACTAATTAATTAAATTTAATTGATTTTTAATAATAATGCTTTACTAATTTCACATGATTCTAAATTATTTAGTTTCAGACCAAATTTTTATCAAAACGGTGATGATTTTAAATGATTTGAAAATTTAAAAAAAAAACATGATTGTTCAGACATCTCAAATGCTCTTTAACTAACAATAATAATAAAAAAAAAATTAAATGTCAATCTACAAAGTTGCTCAACCAATTGAAGAAATGATAAACATTATTCCCGAAATGAATGTTGCCAGTGTATTCCGCTCAGCCGTGTCATGTAATATGAACAGTAAGTAATATTTATAAACTCTACAACGCTCGTCTGTTGTTCCTTGTCAGATGAGGCACGCACAGCTTCTGCACTGGAGTTTTATCATTATAATATATTTCGGTAGTGGGTAAAACCATGAACTCTAAAAATGCTCTTAGTTCTAGCTCAATCGAGAGCGTGATGCAAAATGCATAATATTAAATTTAATGCTAAAAAAAACGTAACACCGACGACGAGATTCTTTTTTATTTTATTTTATTTATTATTTACGTAGGTAATACAATAAATTATATGTCCCAATAACATATGGGATATCTCATAGGTAGTAGCAAATACTTATTAATATAATTAACAATAATGTACTTCGTTTACGCCACCAATTTGTTAAAAATACCAACATGTTTCGGGGCCAATGTTCCCTTCATCAGGATAATATATATTGGCCCCGAAACATGTTAATGTTTTTAAAAAATTAATGGTGTAAACAAAGTATATTCCTGTTAATTTATTATATTTATTTTAATTACTTGTTCAAATCATAGCAATCGCAAAAAAAAACAGACACAAGACTGAATAATAAATTTAAAATATATCTTTCAAAATTTTATTAAGATGCACAGTTTCGCATTCCATTATGGTGCATATATTATTAACCGTGTTCAAGATACCTATGACACGGCCTTTGCAGATCTTAATATTTTACATTTAGGTTTTGAGCAGTTTACAAAATCCGTAACCGATAAACTTGCGAGATGACACTTTCTTCCAACACATGAACATACACACACGAACACAAAGAAATCATACATACACGGACACATGTAAATACACACACTCACATAAACCTACTATTTGACAATTTGTTTTTTTTTTATCGACCCTTGTACATTACTCTGGCAAATATGTGTTTTCTTTTAATTGGCCCAAGGCTCTGTATATCAACAACTGTTTTTTTTAAGATTTTTTCGAAAATATTTAAGCAATCATCTCTTAAATTCATCAATTCGTGATTTCATAAGATACTCTACTACAATGTATCTTTTACGTCTTTTTCTGTGTATGCATATATGTATATACCTGTATATGTGTTTATACATGTGTATGCATATATATTTATTTCAAATTTATCTCTGTGCTATATTTTTTTCTCTTTTCTTTTACCAGTTAGATCTTTTAATTTTAGACCAGCCGCACATCCGTGAAAAGTCATGGAACATGAAATGGTTCGCATCTTTGCTAAGCCCTAGTATATTATATAGTATATTTTTGACGGTCAACGGAGAGGCAGTGGTAGCAACATTCGTTAAGCGGCCAGTTCGGGTTTGCTGGCACGGGGTTCAAACCTCATCTCAGGCTATTTAATTTGTTTTTAGCGGGGTTTTCGAACGAAATTACGGATGTTACACGAATTTACGGACAGACAACGAAATTACTATATTTGATTCCCTCAGTATATTACTGTGCAACAGTTCGTACAATTTCTTCAACCCGTGGAAACTTGTAAGATAGTTCATGTCCTATTTGATTCTAGATAAAAAATATTAATTACGATGCAATAATATATTTCTTTAGTAACTATAATAGACCAATATCACACAGTCGGCCGTATTCTAAAAATTGCAATGTTGCTACATCTGTACCTTTACAGTTATTGTACAACATAGTAATGCCGCCAATTTTGAGTTTTACAGGTTTTAAATTAATGAATCCAATCAATCAGAATGCTCTAAAACGTAAACGAACGTTAAGTTATTCACAAATCATGAATAATTTAACGTTTTTTGAAGTTTTAGAGCTTTCTGATCGATTGAATTCAGTTATTTCAAACCTGTCAAACCTAAAATTGGCGGCATTACGATGTTATACAATAACTGTCAAGATACGGCTACTTTCAGAATACGGCCGAGTGTGTTACATATTTCTTAACTTAAAAAAATCACGTTTTTACTCGTGGTAAGATAATACTGTAACTTTTTATTTCCTTTATCTTCAAATAAATCTAAGATCTTACACAGATATTTGGTACTTCAGAAGTTTTCTGCTTTGTTGCTGTTTCCACTCGACACCTTTCTTCGAAAATTTAATCAGGCTCCGTGCGCCCGAGACTTTTTCACGTTTGTCGAGCAATGGACCAGATGATAATATACCAGTCCGGGAACATTGCATCTCATTACAGCTCTTCGCGGCCGCGGCCGATCGGCGTTCTCACGATGCAGCGTTCACATGCGCGCCACATTACGCAACGTGGGTGCATATAGCCGCGAATTATATAATCCGCAGCCGGCCTCGGCTGCTCGGATCACAAAATCCTTCTCGCAAATGGAGCGCCGCTCGCCATATTCGGCCTGAAGAATAGTCATAATCATCCCTCCTTTGTTGAGCACTGTTAGGCGTAATATGCGGTGACCTTGATACTCTTGCAGTTGGCGAACTCTAGTGGATAGTGACTACGAGTACCTAAATAAAGGAACAGATCCATATTCATGCAAAAACAACATTTTTACGTGCGTCTTTGTCTGTCTGTTGTGGTGGAATCTTGTAATCGATTTTTCGCCAACTTACCGACTCGTTAGAGCTCTGAAACTTTCAACATTCACATAAAGTGGATGACGATACATTATTAAATCATTTTCGAGATGATTTGGTCTTTATTTCGATTAAAATTTCTAATCATGTCACTCACAAGCAAGAGCCGCAGAAACAGCTAAGAACATACCGATCGAAAATTTGTTTTAAACTTTAAAACAACGAGTTTAATACTTGGACTAGTCCAAATTGCTGCTAGCCGCTGCGGGCGCCTATACTGGGCTTTTTTGTTTTAAATTTTATATTTGGGCTAGTCCATATTGCTGCTAAAAAAGTGCCCGCTACGCGGCTATTAGTGTCTGCAATTGGCTATCGATGTACTGGCCACTGTGCGGCCGAGATAGTGGCCACTGCGCCGCTATTAATATCTGCTATTAGCTATCATTCATAATATAGATGATTACGTATCGCCGTGGATGCTATCAACTTTGACACATTTCAAACAAAACGTATGTTTTAACCCAAAAATTAAACGTCAAAATTTCATTTTCCCGCAAAAAAATTTAATTGACGTACGAAAATTCAAATTTGGAAGCATCTCACTTTAAAGTGACATGAATGTTAAAAAATATATAGATAATATTTCTACACATTAAATAATATCGAAATTTGTTTTAAATAATCTGTACACCTCGTTTCTTAAAACAAAAGCATACGATTTCTTTTTTTTAAGCTGGCAATGGAACAGAACATTGCTATACCGCAGATACAGCGCAATTGTAATATAAATAGTATATGGGTGATGTTAAAAAATCGATTGCGAATATAAAAGAAGGCGTATAAAGGCATATCTTACATTTTTTTTATTTACTTTTTTATGTTCTCTTGTCCTATTGCAACGTATTTTAAAACCTAATAATTTAACACTATTTCGTGCGCTTGGACCTATGCATACATTTTCGGTTATCGATATACCGGTAAATATGACTAAATTGTTTTACCGCTTTATCGGTAAATTTATTTTCGATTGCCAGTATTTTCATGTACTTATTATTAATTAATTATTATTAATATGTGAAGACTATTTTTAGAATTTTTATCAACTAATAACATAACGCACGATTTAGCAAAGGCAGTAAAACTAAAAGTAAAACTTTTTATTATGCATTAATTCAATCAATACTACAATATGGTATCATTGGGTGGGGAGGATCATATAAAAATCATTAAAATATCTTAATAGCACAATTAAAGTTATTAAAAAAAAACAGAACCTACCCTACTAATCCATTATTCCAGGAATTTTATGTCCCAACTGTTATGGAAATTATTTAAAAAATATCATTACTCCAAATCTTTAAAGAAAAACATATAATGGATTCTGTATCTTACAGGTCTACAAGATGATTTCTAAATTTAAAAACGCCCAAATATAAAACAAGCGCAGCCCAGAACCATTATTTATTTGTAGGAATTTCAATTCATTACCCGAAAAATCAAAAAAAATTCAAGACCTTACGTCATTTAAAAATGAACTAAAAAAATTTAATAAAAAACCTCTTGAAATTCCCATGAGCTTCACTCTATATTTATTAGGTACTTTATTCTCAATATTCTTAACAACTTAATACAATTTTATTTAATATCCATGAAATGAA